>JAOTOM010003163.1:2500-138396 GCA_034440615.1 Ashinkailepas kermadecensis
AAGGAAGTGGAATAGAAGCCGCCAACGAAAGTAACTGGCCCATTTTTATGGGGTCTGGGGGAGAATGAGAATGCTGAGACATCGACAGAAAATACGATTCCAGGTATCCTGGACCGGATCGCCGTTGAAGACAGTATGTCAGAGTTGGATAAATCAGCCCAACCTCTTGATGAAGCCGACGAGAATCAGCTGTATGGTTCAGGTGACGAGGTTGAGCACGCGGCGTCTGCGACCATCCCACTTAATAAGTACCACGAGATTGTGATTCCCTTCGACTCGGCGGACGACGAGATGACCGGCTCAGAAGAGACAACGATCCTGCAGGATGAGGACATCGCCGAGGCTGACGACGAGGACCGCCTCACCATGGTGGCCGACTTCAGCGGTGACAATGTCCTACTCGAGTGGATACCTGACACGGAAGGCTTCGGACAAGTGACCGCCGAATCCAACAGCGAGGGCAGTGGCGTCGCTCTGTCCGAGACCGAGTCAGGGGCGGGCTCTGGAGTCCAGTCCACTGAGGACTTGCCGGTCGTCCAGATCAGCAGCGCCGTTCCCATCGCCTACCTGTCTGAGGCGGAACTGTCGCTCAATCTGCTGGAGCAGAGCCAGCTAGAGTTGACTACGGAGGCACGGAGTGGGGCCAACACTGACGAGCTGCTGCCACTAGTTCAGTCGCATGGATCCATTCACGACCTGCTCTTATCTCTGCCACTCCACCGACCACTGGTGATGCAAGTCAGCAGTGACTTCAACAGCGATGTTAATAATGATGTCACCGGCGACGTCGATAGCGATGTTAGCGCTGACGGTAGCAGAGTCAATGGTGAAAATGAAGCCCGTCCAGAGTATAGTGAGTTGGAGGGCACACAGGCAGACCAGTCAACACTAGAGCGACTCCTGCTGCTACAAGGTTTCACCACTGATGATCGAGTCATCCTGGAGCACATCTCTGTTCCGTTCGACTGTTCCGGTAGCGGTCAGGATATTGACGATGATAAGACACAATTATCGGAGCTAGCACCGATGGTTGCTGTGGCGGGGTCTGGTGACCTTCCATTGTACGAGTCGTCTGGAAAGGGAGATGAAAATAGCGATAGCCACGAGGAAGAGATCGAAAACATCTGGGCGGAGAAGGAGGCGTTGGTGACAGCCAATGTCAGCTCCAGTGCGAACCTGCCCAACTCGGCGGATCTTCAGATCGATGAGAGCGAGACTGACGTGCCCGCTGTAAAGGGCTCGGAGAAGCTGGCTCAGGTTGAGAGAATAGACAGCGGCATGACGGAGCGGCCCATCGCAAAGACCGAGGGTGTGCCGCTTGTCACGGGTGACGTGAAGTTGTCTTTGCGACAGGATAGTGTGGCAGAAGCTGACGACAGTGACAATGACGCTCAGACTACACCGGTGGTCGAATCTCACGCCGGATTGGTGAAAGCCGACGATTCGGTGTCGGCGCCAGAGCTGTCGGTAGGCTCGCCAGAGCAGCCGCTCGCCGCCAGTACCGACACACTGCGGTCGGTTACCACTCCGAACCACCAGACGCTCCTCAGCAGCATCTATCGCGTCGCTCCAAGCCAGGAGATGCCGAACCGGTTCTCGGCACTGCGCGGCCGGTCGTCGCGAGCTGGCTTCTCGGGCAGTCGGAGAATAATAACCACTCTCGAGCCTTTCGCCACTAACGAGGCCATTATCGTTGGCCAGGATCCTTACCTGGAGCATTACAAGCGCACGGGCGGCAGGGACCGACCAAAGCAGCGCGACCCGAGTCGGGAGCAGGCCGATGCGGCCCTCCGCTATTCTTCCGACATCCCCGCGCCAATGCAGAAGACGGAGCAAGAAACAGCTGCCTTTGATGCCGCCGAGAGTCTGAGGAAAATGGACGACCAGCTGTTCCGGTACGGTTCAAGGGCCGTACAACAAGCAACGCTTGGGTGCCGTGCAGCTCTCTTGGTTAAGTTGTTCCTTTTCTTATTACCATCCGAATCGCAGCTTGTGTATTGGCTTCCGATGACGTCCTTCACAAGCACAGAAATTGTTATCTGTTCACATGGGAGAACCCGACTTATGGATGTGCCCGCCAATGGGTGGTGCGTGCCATCGTGACGTATGTGTCCTCCGTGCTGCAGTTTCCTTAGGTCACAGCCGTATCCATTCGTGTCGGCGCTGATGAATGATCGAGGCGAGTCCCGCCGCTCGCGCGTCTCTTCTGGGCTGGCCGTCGACTGTGAATGGCAGCTACAGGTAAGCCGAACCAGCTCCCCGTCTGTGTTTCCTCCCCGACTGATGGCCGATCGAAGGGCCTTCATATGGAACAATGCAAACATAAGGTCTTCCATCTGGAAGGCGCTAAGGTTTACCCTTCCCGAAACATGCCAAGTCAGGCTGAAACTAGCGATTTTCTCCAGAACTGAACGCATCCAGTAAAAGGCATCTATTTCGATGCGCTGCTTAGGTGTTAAGTACCACACATCCGCTCTTGGGCGGATGTGTGGTGCTGCACAGCAGTACAGATTTGTACTGCACAGGTGCAATTATATAGTACATATGTGTAGCATTGACAAATATAAATAATTTCTTTCAATAAATCTGAGAAAAAGCACATTGTCAGGGAATATGTACCGTTATCTTAACATTTCACTATCAGAAGGAAATTATTGCCTTGGTATGTACCTAACCTGAAATCCTATCCTTGACAGGCAATGGAACAAGCTTCCGGAGTGCGCGGGTTTTTGATCATACCCCATGATGTTTTCATATCTCAGCCCAAGTGATCTCCATAAAACATCCTGCTCCCGCGTGAAACGTGTTCGGACATGAATAACAAGGGGCGCATTATCAGGGTCCCCAAACAGCGGGGACACTACGGCTTCTCAGCTCCACAAAAGGGATGGCTAGTGGTAGCATAGGTATTCCATGTGCATATCCCACACAGGGCTACCTCCTCTTTTCCGAACCTACGAGGGAATGACGCCAGCTCAAATTAATACGCAATCAACATAATACCAAAAGGTAAATACCAAAAGATAAATACCAAAAGGTATTTTGATTTGTGTTGCACCGGCAACACCAAAATTTCACGAACCTCAAACCCTGGTTCCATTACACTGGTCAACACCAAATTTATTGTCTAAGTTTTTTTTAGCTGATTTAGGACAATTTTGATGGCTTCATCCAAAAATCACATTGGTTTTGCTCAATCAGGTCAACTTTTTGAGCTATGGCCACATGTTGTTTCTTACGTTTTTGTTTACATGTATTTTCGCTTCATGTGATGCAAAATTCTTTTTTATTTCTTGAAATAACGAACTCTGAAGAGTTTACATGCGCCAATTTATGACTACTTGGTATTTTTATTTTACAGTTTCATTATTTTATTCATTCCTATTCATATTCATTTAATTCATTCATTCATATTCATTCATATTCATTCATATTCATTCATATTCATTCATATTCATTCATATTCATTCATATTCATTCATATTCATTCATATTCATTCATATTCATTCATATTCATTCATATTCATTCATATTCATTCATATTCATTCATATTCATTCATGTTCATTCATGTTCATTCATATTCATTCATATTGATTCATATTCATTCATATTCATTCATATTCATTCATTCATTCATTTATATTCATTATTTTACAGTTTCATAAAGCGTGCTTACCATGCTTATTTTGGTATTAAACTTGGTGCCCAGGATAAAGCTTGGGCGCCACACATGGTATGCAAGACATGCACCGAGTATCGGCGTCAGTGGACCAAGGGCAAGAAGAGTTGTCTGAAGTTTGGAATTCCCATGGTTTGGAGGGAGCCGACAAACCATGGCACTGACTGCTACTTCTGCGCTATTGATGTGACTGGGATCAACAGAAAGAACCGGAGCAGCCTCAGGTATCCTCATCTTCAATCAGCACGTCGTCCTGTAGCTCATTGTGATGAAATTCCAGTACCTGTCTTTGGAGAACTTCCTGACATTAGTGACGAAGATTCCTCCAGTGTTCAAGAAGATGAAGAAGAAGAAGTGGTTCTTGACGATGATGCTCCACATCCTTTTTCCCAAAAGGAGCTAAATGATCTAGTTCGCGATCTTAGCTTGTCAAAGTCCTCTGCCGAACTGTTGGCATCCAGATTGAAGGAAAAAAAATATCCTCTCTGATAGTGCTCGCATCACCTTCTACCGCAACAGGCATCAAGAGTACCTCCGTTTTTTTTATCTGAAGAGAAGGACTTGGTGTACTGTACATATATTGCGCAGCTTCTGCACAAGCTTGGAGTGCCACAGTACGAACCCAAAGATTGGAGACTGTTCATTGACAGCAGCAAGCGATCGCTGAAATGTGTTCTGCTGCACAACGGCAACCAGTTTGCCTCTGTACCCCTCGCTCACCCGACTACACTGAAGGAGAAGTATGAAGCGGTGAAGTATGTGCTGGAGAAAATTCGTTATGATCAGCATGAGTGGTTTATTTGTGTTGACCTGAAGATGGTGAACTTTTTGTTGGGACAACAGTCCGGGTTCACCAAGTACCCATGCTTTCTGTGCATGTGGGATAGTAGGGACACTGCTCAGCATTACACGAAGAAGGACTGGCCTGTGCGGGAGGAATTGGTGCCTTGCAGAGCAAGGAACGTCATCAACAACCCTCTGGTGGACAGATACAGGATACTCTTCCCACCGCTGCACATTAAGCTCGGCTTGATCAAGCAGTTCACCAAAGCTCTGGACAAGGATGGTGGCTGCTTCATTTACTTGTGCCAGGCTTTTCCAGGATTGACCATGGAGAAGTTGAAAGCTGGCATCTTTTACGGTCCTAAAATCCGTCAGCTCATCGGAGATTCAGAGTTTGAAAACTCAATGAACGAAGTAGAACTGGAAGCGTGGAAGGCCTTTGTTCTGGTCCTGAAGAACTTTCTTGGCAACAACAAGTCCAGGAACTACGCAGAACTTGTCACCAATATGCTGACTGCTTTCAGAAACCTCGGATGCAACATGAGCATCAAAATGCATTACTATTCTCACATATGGATCGGTTTCCTGAGAATCTGGGGTCAATGAGCGACCAGCAGGGGGAGAGGTTCCATCAGGACATTAAAGATATGGAGACCAGGTATCAGGGACACTGGGATGCAGTCATGATGGCTGATTACTGTTGGACTCTGAAGAGAGACATCCCTGCCGCTGAGCATTCTAGGGGTTCGAATAAACGGAAGTTCAAGCCCTGAATTTTGAACAATGATGACGTAACATGCAATTTTCATGTACTTACCTTTATCAATGTCTACTATTCAATTTACAGTAATCGATGTTTGTAACATTTAACTAATAAATTGTGTTAGAAAAAAACATTTCTCTTAAAGACCTATTTCGGATGAGAAATATTAACGAAAATCAACCGATAATGTCACAAAAATGCAATCGATTTAGTCAGAAGATCGGATTTTGTAAAAATCAACTTAGCACAAAAACCTGACCTGATCGAGAGAAACGGATGTCATTTTCGGATTCATAGGTGCAAAATTGTCCTAAATCAGTTGAAAAAATATAGACAACTTACAAAAAAAAAAAAATTAACCCAGTGTTATTAAACAAGTGGGGCCGTTTGCAAATGTTGGTCCATTTCATCATTAGTTAGTTGCTTGATCTTTAGGGTGCACAGACATCATTGGTCACATGCGTATTTGATGCCATTTACTTCAGCTCCCAGATATGGTTGTCATATAAAACCATTTTCAATGAAGACGAATGCTGCCTTGTGTCCCAGGAACCTCCAAAATGTCTGTATATGTTGTTTGGAAAATTATTAGTTTCCATGCCAGTCCCTCTGAGCCAGATCATCTCCCAATGTATTGGTGTTCAACATGTTTACCTGTAGATTACCTTTTGTAGACGTGCTTGGTTGGTTGGTTGGTTTGTTGGTTGGTTGGTTGGTTTGTTGGTTGGTTGGTTAGTTGGTTTCTTTGTTTGTTTGTTTGTTAGTTGGTTGGTTGGTTGGTTGGTTGGTCGATCGGTCGATCGGTTGGCTGGCTTGGTAGACACATACGTAATCAAAGTTTTAGGGAAGAAACACTGACACCATATTTGCTCACAGCAGGCGGCAATTTTCCCAAGATTAATGCTCTGAAATATGGTAAATTATGAGAGCTTAAGTTCAATGTCCTCAGCTGATGTACCTAACCCACATAACCAATATAACCATCAGAGCGGGAAGAGGGAGGAGGAGGGAGCGAGGAACCCTTCCCTTCTCCGATACAAAGATCCCCACTTGGCCAGAGTGTTGCTTTGGTTTGACGTTTTTACCATTTCTGCCTGCTGTCTCGTTCGAATAGCCCAGCGGATAGACGCAAGTGAACTTCATCCTACTAGTCGCCCCTTCTAAGCTGTCTCATTATTGACAGAAGACATGTTTGTGGAAGGCAGTGTACCGTAGTCGAGTTGTTTCGCAGTATGTCAATAGCGGATGATATCTGGCCGGCAGACCGAGCCACATCTGTACCTGCTGGTAACTCTCAACAACCTGAGTGCACCACACACAATAAACTGCAACGGGGCGTACATCGCAGTGGAACGGGAGATGGACGGCTTCGAGGCTCGCTGGTGTGGCAACTGGATCAAACAGGTCAGCACAGTCGGTTGCAGAACTTTGGGGTTCGTGACTATTTCATGAGGTCCACCGTTGCGCAAAGCGGGGTAATGTGATGTTCAGCAGGCCGGTGTTCGCGCCCAAGTAGGTCTCTGCAGCGGAGACCGGGGAGTTCTGCAGCGGAGTTCTGGGCAGCGGTGACCGTCCCACAGTGGTGACCTTCTCACTGAGCGGTGACCGTCCCAAAGTGGTGACCTTCTCACTGAGCGGTGACCGTCCCACAGTGGTGACCTTCCCACTGAGCGATGACCGTCTCACAGTGGTGGCCTTCGGGGACGAGTAGTCTAGGGGTAAGTTTCCCGTCCCACAATCGAAAGATTGTGGGTTCGAGCCTCACCTGTCGCTACTCTTCGCCCGCAACCAATCGGCGTGAGAGATTGGCGACGCTACATGACTCAACGGTCGACGTGTCGTAAAACCAATAACCACCAGTGGTGACCTTCCCACGGAGCTGTAATAATCCCAAAATGGTGACCTTCCCATTAAGCGATGATCGTCCCACAGTGGTGACCTTCCCACTAAGCGGTGATCGTCCCACAGTGGTGACCTTCCTACTGAGCGGTGATCGTCCCACAGTAGTGGCCTTCTCACTGAGCGGTGACCCTCCCACAGTAGTGACCTTCCCACTGAGCGGTGACCGTCCCACAGTGGTGACCTTCCCACGGAGCGGTAATCATCCCACAATGGTGACCTTCCCACGGAGCGGTGACCGTCCCACAGTGGTGACCTTCCCACTGAGCGGTGACCGTCCCACAGTAGTGACCTTCCCACTGAGCGGTGACCGTCCCACAGTGGTGACCTTCCCACTGAGCGGTGACCGTCCCACAGTGGTGACCTTCCCACTGAGCGGTGATCGTCCCACAGTGGTGACCTTCCCACTGAGCGGTGACCGTCCCACAGTGGTGACTTCTAGCGGTGACCGTCCCACAGTGGTGACCTTCCCACCGAGCGGTGATCGTCCCACAGTGGTGACCTTCCCACTGAGCGGTGACCGTCCCACAGTGGGGACCTTCCCACTGAGCGTTGATCGTCCCACAGCAGTGACATTCCCATTGAGCGGTGATGGCGCCGCAGGGTTAAAATAGCTCCTGTTGTTTTCCATGCGGCATTTGAACGGTACGAGCGACACTGGCCGAGCTCCACTTGCAACACCGACCCGATCTCTGTGTCACCAGAGTGATTCCCGTCGCCACATGGTGTTTGCGCGCGGACAAGTTCGTATTGCCGTGTTCAACGATGGGAATACTACCGAACTACCGACGGGCTTCGAGGCGGAAGTGGAAGGTAATACTCGGCAGCCAGCAAAGCAATATCCGACTCCAGCCCTTGCCAGTATTGACACTTCATTCATCGACAAGAAAGGGTGCAAATGTTGTGGCGCGACAGGGGAGGGGGAGGGGGATCCAGGAATTGTCATGAGGTGACGGCACTCGTCTGGAGTGGGGAAATTTCTTCGGAGGGCGCCTCTGCGAAAGCGCCTTGAGGGGTGCATTCGGCTGCAAATCCGTTGAGCGGAAGGGGGAGTGAGTGAACTCGAGCTGTCCCGAAGGGACGCCTTTTCCCAGCCTCAGGGAGAGGGGCACCTACCATGGTAGGCTATTCTAACCCAAAATATGTCGTTTTCTTGTTCATTAATTGAATTGATGACTTATAACCTTTGCTCGTTGTTAGAAAAATATTACTTTTAGTAACCTCAAAATATCGGTATATATTCGGGTTTCCCCTTCGTCAGACGCGAAGATGGAGCACCCCGAATATATATATACATATATATTATATATATATATATATATATATATATATATATATATATATATATATGTATATCGATCACTCTGATGTTATTGGAGGCTTTTGTGCAACAATGAGCAAAAGTTAAATCCATCAATGCAGTTGTGATCCCGAATATATTGAATTGCCGTGGTTCCGTAGCTGGAAAGGTGCACGTGATTCGGTTAAAAAGTAATATTCCGTGTTTATCAGGTGAAGATTATGTGGCGAGGTGGGAACACAAGGCGAACGTCAGAGAAATCTTGAAATGCCCTCCCACTTCTCTTTCGAAGACCTTTTCCAAGGTGGAAAACCAAGATAGGTCGATTAATAATTGTAATCATCGCTCTTTCATGCCCGCGGCGGGGTTGGGATGTATGCAGCTCTCCCTTGTAAGGTTTTTCACAACACAAAAAAAAATCCTGTGCACGACAGCGCCCCGCGACTTGGGGGCATCCTGTGCCGACATCATAGTACAAAACATTTCAAGATGTATCAGGTCATTGATCTGTGACGTCATAGGATGAAACAAATGCCGTGGTTCACCGAAACCGCGACTTATGACACCTAAGTTTGCTTATTGTTCACACCACCCCCTCGAAGTTGCCAATCTTTGCTGTAGTAGAGTGATGGAGAGCTAAGCATACGTGCTGACATAAATCATTGATGTTTCTCAGTCCACTCGAAGTGAATAACCCAAATTGACCTCCTATATGACCTTTGCAGTCGATGTGCCCCTAAACTACCAAATTGACCTCAGACGACTTTGTGTCGGCTTCTGGGTCACTACGTGTTCAATTTGGACGCTGAAGCTGAGATTGGCGTCCATTTGCACCCTTGCATACAAGAAGATTATGTTTGAGGCCGCGATTTCAGAAGCTTCTAAAACGAGGTCAACATTTTTCCATTATCTGACACTTAACCTATATATTAAAATGAAGCACACCGCGCATCATTGGCATTTCAGCATACTGAGGTATGTGTACTGTTTGAATCATTTGGATGGCATACACAGGGTTTAGTCAAACGTCTATATTCTAGGTTTTTACGAACAAATGATTTTACCTATAAATTGCACCAGGAGGTGAAATTTCATCCGAAGTATGCACATCGGAAAGCAATCCTGAAAATATATTCATGTGCAACGCGCTTGGTTTGGTTTCATATCGCAAGCATTACCCGTTTGGAAACGCTTGGTGTTAGCAATTCCCCCCACAATAATTAGCTTCATCCGATACATTTCCAGATTTGTTCTTCAATATTGGAATTAGCGTTACCTTGGTCAATCCGGAAGATAAATGCACATGTGTGGTTTCAAGGACAGCGGAACGTATCACGGCAAGGGGGGATGGGAGGGCGATACTCAGACATTATTTTCCGTAACGTAGTAGGTGGCATTGGCGACCATTAGTTGGGACACACGCGAATTTTTCTTCCACGCCTGGGTAGCTGAGAATCATGCTGCCCGGTGGCAAAGCAACGCCACGGAATTTTGATCGGCCACGAAAAGGTACCATACATTGATAGCATACACTTCTGAAATTAAACTTTCTGCCTTTCCGCTTAAAAGGTGGCCATGTTTTATTTGCTTGTAATATTCATTTATATAAGAAAATTTTCCACCTGATTTTTCGTCAGCGAGAAATATCAGTATTTAATGGCGTTTGCCTTTTCTTTGAGTGGTTCAGCAATGTGTTTGTGGCTTCTGATGGTAACTTGTGTATACAATAGCAATGAGGAATACACAGGGCTGGAAAGAGCCAAATCGCTTCATACTGACTGTCAGGCTAGAAATGACCAAGCACGTCGCTATGGTCTCAGATAAACAAGCTGACACTAGAGCAGGGTTTAGGCTTACTGGCGACACGCCTGTTAGTTTGCGATGGCACAATGGTGAAAAACCTAATTTGGGCAATTTCCACGCATCCCATTGTCCTGTGGTTGTCATAATTATCAACATTATGACTGTCTCTGTTGGCTGCATAATAAATGTTCTTCTTAATGTTGGTGTACTAGACGCGAAGTATAGGGGAATGATGGTTGCAACTTCGCTCCCTGGGGCTTTTACAGATGAACAAAAAATGCTTCCGTGAACGTTCTGCAGTTTTTGGTGGCTTATAAGGAAGCTTTTTAGTGGCGTAAAGAAAACAAAGTGACGTTCATTTCATAAGAGTATCATGCATAGTTTGCAATATATTTGGGTTCAAACATGAGAAGTACGAAATCTGCCGAAATCCGCCGGAACAGGTTCCCGAGGAATCGTCACAGGTCACCAATCTGACTTGACATGACACGTTTTACACCAAACGTTCCGCCGCGATCAATTCCTGCAGATGTGCGCATAAGTTGGGCCCGCTGGCCGACATTTCGTCATGTTCACGAGAGCGGGCGACGTTACGTAGAGAGCATTTCCAAGTGGAGAAGACGAGCCACATGCGACGACAGCCAGTGTATTATGTCCAGCGTTTGATCAGCTCGCAATTAATGACGGACTTTACTTTTTGGAGCACTGGGTGACTTCCAGCATCACTCTAAAAGTTTGTTTGCAAACAATGTTAACGTTTTGCTTCTTCTCATTATCTGTGTAGCAGTAGCATATACGCACTAAATGTGTTCACCAGTGCTTCCCAATATCCCGGGATACTAGTCACGCATGGTGTGTCATAATTCGACTTAGAGGTAAGGGGCTAGGCTTTGTGAAATGGTTGACATAATTTTAGACGCTGCATTAATACTGCCTGAAGACACTATTGTGTGGTGCTCAGCAGGGGCGGCGGAACGTATGGGGAGCTGGGGCGCTGCGCCACTCCCCTCCCCTGCGCGAGGAAGGGGGCGTCGAACCCTCTTGGTGAGCTCACTAAAACTGCTTACTCTCCCTAGATACCATGCTTCTTAAAATAAAACAAATCTTGAAAGCTAAGCTCTGCATCCTGATGGTTAAATTATGCAGGTACGGCTAGAACACATGCACAACACCCTTTGCTCGGCATCACTGTCAATATTCACTAAAAACGATCTTGTTTGCGGTATTCGAAGCTGAGATTGCAGCCACTCCATCCGGGCAACTCGGGTTCAGTGCTGAATTCGGCGGAGCCTGTGTTGACATGTTAACTGCGGAGGAAAAGTCTTCCAACCATATAACAAGTGAATAATTGTACGGTCAAATTATCAAATTTCGACAAAATTCTTCATGTTCGGCATTTTTTTTATCACGGTCGTCTCCCGGTGAAAACTTCGTAGATATGCCCTGGAATCCAGAGGTTAGAGGATATGTTATGCCCCCAGAACGATGCTACCTCAGGAACGGTCGACTGCAGCCCCTCTCTTCCTCTTTTTCATTCAGACACCTCGCTGGATAATCCGGGCCTCTTGGTGAAGTCTGAGGTCACCCCATTAATTTTCCCAATTTGTCGCGCTTCACCGGAAGATGGTGTCCGGCCCAACAGACAAATGTTCTGCATTTAAATTCCGTGGCGTATCCTTGCTCCTGCCAAGTAATTCATAAGATGCTATTTTGCAAACATGCTTTAGGGGGTGGGGGGGGGGTCGCGCAGCCTTGACCCTTTAAATCACAAGTTGAAAATCATTGTTTTTTTGTGAATGATGAATTAGACCGGCGTTTGCTCTATCTGAACTAAAATATTATTGAAAGCATTGATTTGACAAAACTGTGTCGAGTATGAGAGACGGTATGTTTTGTTGCGTTATCCAGCTGCACTAGTGACCAGCTTGGCCATGCTGGGTTCGGCCGCGGAACGCAACAAACAAAACCCCAAACCCCCCAAACCCACCAGGGCAGGGGAGACCCCCCCCTAGGGGAGGCCCCCCGCCACCCCCCCCCCCCCCCGCCCCGAAACAACCAAAAAAAGAAAAAAAAACAAATTTGTTTTTTTTTTAAAAAAAAAAAAAAAAAAAAACAAACCAAAATAGCTAAAAAAAAAAAAAAAAAAAAAACAAACACCCCCCACAAATTTAAAAAAAAAAAAAAAAAAAAAAACTTAATTTAAATTTTTTAAATTTTTATAAATAATCTAAAAAAAAAATATATTGAGGAAATAAAGTCATAAAGTCATAAAGTATTAAGGCTTAATAAGAGCCACAGGGGCCCATCTGGGTTAAGCCTATCTAGAAAAGGTACTAGAATGTACATACTCCCACCCCAATCAATCCCTTATCCCAAGTTCCTAGGAAGCTATATATCCCAGCCCATCTAACACCACTCACTTGCTACCGCCTAACACCCTCAATAATCACAAGCTCCTCCCATCACACCCATCGTGCCACCATAGACAACCTCATCAGCATCACATCCCGAAGGAAGGTGCCGAATCCACTGCTAGGCACATCCCACAGAAATTCATAAAGCGTTCAGACTTAATAAGAGACTCACTTGCTATTGCATAATACACTCAACAATTACAAACTCCTCCCATCATACCCATTGTGCTACCATAGACAATCTCATCAGTATCACATCCCGAAGGAAGGTGCTGAATCCACTGCTAGGTACACCCTATATAAAGTTATAAAGCATTTAGACTTAATAAGAGACTCACTTGCTATTTCATAACACAGTCAACAATTACAAACTCCTCCCAACTCCCACTCCTCCCTGTCGATCAACCTTCCCTGGAATACAGAAAAACAATCCCCCTATTCTTATAATGATTGTCTATGCCGTTTTTAAAGATGTTCAGTGTGTTGCTACTGACAATGGTTCCTGGCAGCTGGTTCCAGTGTTCTACTACCCTGTTGGTGAAGAAAGACTGTCTTAACCTTGTCCTGCTGTGATTAACTTTAATTTTGAATTGATGACCTCTAATTGCATCATTTCTGTTAAATTCAAACATTTCCCTGAGATATCCCTGTTCCTGACCATGAACAAATTTAAAAACCTCGATGAGATCTCCTCTCAGCCTTCTATATCTAAGTGAAAACATGTTCAATTTCTTCAGTCTTTCCTCATATTCCAGGTTGCCTATACCATTAACCATTTTTGTTGCCCTCTTTTGTACTCTCTCTAAAAGCCAACAATCTTTCTCATAACTAGGGGACCAAGCTTGGACACAGTATTCCAAATGTGGCCTGACATATGCACAGTAAAGCTTCCTGATGACCTCCTCACTTTTGTATGACACATTCCTCTGTATTGCCCCAAGCATTCTTAGTGCCTTCTTCCTGGCTTCTTTGGTCTGTTCTGATGCCCCCAATTTTGTGTTCAAAATAACACCTAAGTCCTTCTCCTGCTGAGTCACAGATAGTACTTGGCCACCCATCAAGTATGGAGCCTTCATATGCTGCCTACCTACATGCATGACTTTGCACTTATCAAAATTAAACTTCATTTGCCATTTTTCGGACCACTTCACTAGCTCGTCTAAGTCTTTCTGCAGCAAAACCTGCTCATTTTGCCCTGTTATTGCCCTAAAGATCTTCAAATCATCCGCAAATTTCAAAACCTTACTGCTTAGGCCACATTCAATGCTATTCACATATATAATGAACAATAGTGGCCCCAGTACCGACCCCTGGGGGACTCCACTAAGAACATTTTGCCATGATGACTTTGTACCATTTAGCATCACTCTCTGCTGTCTATCTGAAAGCCACAACTCTATCCATTTTAGGATGCTACCTGCAATACCATGGACCTGAAGCTGCATCATTAACCGTTTATGGGGTACCTTGTCAAAGGCCTTACTAAAGTCAAGATATGCTACATCAACCTGATTTCCCTGATCAAATTGTTCTGTAGCAAAATTCAAAAAGTCCAAGAGATTTGTGAGGCACGATCGCCCTTTTCTAAACCCATGTTGAGTATCTTGAATCAATCTGTTTCCTTCCAGAAAACTAACTATTCTATCCTTGATAATTGATTCGAGTACCTTGCAGACTAGGGATGTGAGGCTTACTGGCCTATAGTTTTCAACTTTCCCTCTTTCTCCTTTCTTGAAAATAGGAACTACATTTGCCCTTTTCCAATCTGTTGGAATTTCATTTTGCGAAACTGATCTACAAAATATTATACTAAGTGGAATTGCCACTTCCTTTTCAGCTTCCCGCAATACCCTAGCATAAATTCCATCGGGTCCTGCTGCCTTGTTTGTCTTTATTTTTCTGATATAATTGAAAACAATATCACTATCAATGAAATCAACATCGTGTATCTGATCACCTGTCACTGAACTGTGGTTCACGGTTGGCAGATTAGTCACATCCTCCACTGTAAACACTGATTTAAACTGCTTGCTCAGCTCCTCAACCATCTCACTATCCTCACTCAATATAGTCCCATTTACATCCAGTGGACCAATTGTGCTTGAAACTTTACTTAGCTTGTAGAAACTAAAGAACTTTTTACTGTCCCCATTACAGTTCCTAGCCAAATCCAATTCTTTTGCTCGCTTTGCTGCTCTGATTTTCTGCTTCACAGCGTCTCTAGATTTTTGATACGACCTTAGATTTACGATATTTGAAGCCTCCTTAAATACTCTAAATGCACCTTTCTTAGCCTTAATTGCTTTCATCACATCTGGTGTAAGCCATGCTGGCTTTCCTACCCTTCTTTTGCGCCTTTGCTTTTGGGGGACATGTCTAATCTGAATTTCCCTCAAGTAGGATTTGAACTTTTCCCACATTTCACAGGCATTTAAATCAAAGAATTCTTCTTCCCATTTTATGGCACTTAAAGCCTCTCTCATGCAGGCAAAGTCTGCCCTGTTAAAATTTGGAATCTTTGCCAAATTATCCTTGATTGTCCCTGATACCTGTGCCTTGAATCTCACTATGTTATGGTCACTTCTTCCCAGAGTTTCTCCTACAGTCAAGTCTTGAACTAAATCACTTAAATCTGAGAAGACAAGGTCCAAGAATGAGCCCTGCCTGGTTGGTTCCATTACAAACTGGTGTAAGAACAAGTCCTCTTCAAGGCATTTCCTAAACAGTTTACATGATGGGGAGCCAACACCAACATTTTCATATCCTTTTAGATTAAAGTCACCAAGAATAAGGCATTTCCTCTGAAAGTTTCTACTGATTTCCTCACAAATCACCTTATCAAGCTCCAGTTGCTGAGAATGTGGCAAGGTTCCTGATCGATACAAAGCTCCTATCCTCAGTTTATTGTTGTTGCCTTTTCCCACAGCAACATCAAGCCAAATGGACTCCACAGACACATTTTTCACCCCATCTACTACTTTTTGAGAACTGTATAAGCTATTCACATAGAGCATTACACCACCCCCTTTCACTGCTGGACCCCTATTGCATGAAAACATATTGTATCCCTGGATCTCATAGTCCTGCAAGTTATCCCCAAAATATCCCTCACTGACCCATGCCTCAGTAATGCAAACAAAATCTGGTTTCTCCTCAGCAACATAACACTTGAACTCATCAAATTTGGATCGAATGCTCTGAGCATTAAGCATCATACACTTAACAAAAGTTCCATGACCCTCTTTGGCTTTTTATGTTGAGTAGCTCTATCATCTCTGGATGAGCTACCACTCTGCCCCCTTGATCTACTGCTACCCCTATTTGCTGACTGTGAGGTTCTATTGCCTATGCTGTCACTATTGACATATCCCTGAGATGGCAATGCCAATTCTTCCCTCCCCACCCCATTATCTAGTTTCCCTGAAGGACATGTTCGTATACTTTGCCTAACACTTGCACCCCCTTCTCAGAGAAGTGCAAGCCATCCCTCTGATAGAGGTCAGATGAGCCATAAAACCTGCACCACTTGTCAACAAAAGTCAAACCTAACTCATTGCAAAGCCTACCTACCCTGGCATTGGCTGCCAGTGCCCTAGAGCTCCACTCAGGGGAGACTCCAGCCCTAGGCAGAATAGCTGTCACAATAACTCTGCTATTGCTTTGCTTCAGGGTGGCCAGAAGGGCCCTGTAGTCCTGCATCAGCTCCTCACTCCTAGCAGGACCTATGTTGTTCACTCCTACCTGCACTATAACTGTACTAAACTGGTTTTCGCTGGTGGCCTGTGCGACCACTTGGACCAGGTCTCTAACCTTGGCACCAGGCCTGGTGATGCACCTCCTACCTTTCCGACCTTTACAGAATACCCTATCCAAATGCCGCACACGAGAGTCTCCTACGACTAGCACTTTCTCCTTGCTGCTATCACTATCACTATCACTATCCTGGGGGCAGTCCTCCAATGCCTGGAACCTGTTGGATGTTGTTACTACTCCTGCCTGTTGAGCTGCTTCACTAGGTTTCTTCCCACTCCTACCACCTACCACCTGCCACTCACTGCCCCCTTGCTTAGGCTCACGCCTCCAAATCCTCCACCCCTTGACTTTAAACCACTGCCCCTCCTGTGAGCTACTAGAAATATTATGTTCACTAGGAACACTTATCTCTTCAGATCTCCCTGCCACCTCCACAGCAGGGGAAGCTACAGTTACCTGGTGGCCTGTGACCACCTGGGCATAGGATGCCCCTGCTACAGACTGCCCCTTACGTTCTGGCCTGCCCTTTGAAGCAAGGGAAGCTTTGAGCTTGGAAAGCTCTGCCTTAAGGGCCCTAACCTCATCCTCTAGTGCCTGCATCCTGGTGTTAACCATCCTAAAGGCTGCAGCTTATTCCTAGATTGAAATTGAAAAATATCTTGCTCCAAAATTATTTACCAAATAACAGAGCAGAGCAAAATAACCGACAAAGCTTAGATATATGCTAGTTCCTAACTATGCAGCACTTACAAGGTAATCACTGTGCAGAAAGTTGACAGTGGTTTTAAAGAAAGAAGAAATCACTCGCTGAATAACTGCCAAAAATTATATAAGTAGCTGAAAGCACTGACACACTAGACAAAGACAGACAGAATGGACAAAATGGCGCTGGGCAGCGTCTCTAGATATAAATATTATAATCAGCTTGCCAAAAAAGAAACTTATGAGATAAAGCTATGCAAATATATGCACAGAAGTAATTGCTAAATACCTATCCACAGTTAAGCCTGGTATACTGCCCGGTTCTGCAACGACTTATCTAGAAAAGCAGGAGCTGCACAGCGATGTGTTTCCACCTTGACAACTGGCGGCAACTGACGAAATGTGAGAGTCCAGGGATAGTAAATTTGGGATGTATTTCCATTCTAAAGCATTGTAGGATGTTGAGGGAAAATGTTCGAATACCATGTTTATTAATGTCATTAAGCGATCTTACAACTCATTTCCGTAGCAAATGCTTCCTTATAAGTTCGTGAGAAAAAAAAATAATACAAAAAGGCGGCTTTGGGTCAGGTAATATATAGTGAAGAAGAATATAAATTTAATACAACCCAGCTCAACCTCTTGACATTTTTTCCCCTGAAAACATCGACAAAAACTTCATGATTTCAAGATTTCAAGAAATCCCCAGATAAGATGCGGTAATCCCGTCATATTTTTAGGAATAATATCACACAACTAAAAAAAATACCGAACTTAAAGTTTATACCCACCTGTAGGAGCTCCAGAGGACGTCGGGGTCTGCCGACGCCAAAATTCTGCCGGGGTTCTGCCACTTGTAAACAGGCTTTAAGAGCATATGAACGCACAAAGTATGACCGAGGGCATCACTTCTCAAGTGGATTCTTCTCATGAATTGGCCGGTTTATCATAAGGTGTCCACTATTTGCATACTCCTGTCACACTCCTGCTCATGATATATTTTTGTGATTGGCGTGGCAAGCAATTCGCAAGGCTCTTTTCCCCCATCGCTTGAACTAGATTCTGCGTTAAAAATGGCCTTGCATGGCTGTGTTAGCTGACGCTGTGAGGCAGATCGCATGCACATGACAGCACATCAATCCAGACAGAGCAAGACCGGCCCCGACCCATTGCAAAGTCTCGGTTACTTCTCGGTAAAACACAAATGCTTTATTATAAAACTGTCCCTCTGCTGGATATGATCAGAGCGATAAGTCTGATGGACTGTTTGCAAACTGCCCAGTTGACATGTGTACCACTGAGTGACGCGGCCTTATTTACAGTGATCGACCTACTGGACTCGCACCAGTACACCACCTTCCAGAGGTCAGCCATCAACCTCCGGCGGCTGATCCAGCACCCCCTGCCTCAGTTGTAGGCTGCCCAGACCGCCGGAGAGACGCAACTTCCGGCGGCTGATCTGAGAACGTCGCTGCCTAGACTGTGGGTCATAATCGTTAGCAGACCGTTCAGATTACGAAACACCTTAGTGTTGTTTTATTTACCTTTGGGGGGAAAAATGTCCTTTAATTTGGCTTTGCCACCCCCTCCCCCAATAATTTAACTTTTAACATGGGACCCTATAGAGTGTGCCCCTCCCTCAGTTAATTTGGGTCCTCCCATTGCCTTCATGTATTGCATCCATTGCATTCATATGTCCCTCTTCCCCCCCCCCCCCCACCCACTCCCAATAATTTTCTGAAATCGACGCTCGTGTGCAGCACCATGGCTGCTTTGTGGTCAATCTATCCGAAGCTAAGGCATTACACACCCTGGCCAACGACGCTGATCAAGAGCTACTGCTGACAAGCAGGCCATGGACCGCATGCCCGACAAACTAATTAGGTTGAAGGACGCCTTGACCGGCCACAGACCGGCCCAGACTGATTACAAGAGCTTGTAATCAGTGTGTGCAATCAGTCAGTGCAGCTCTGCACTGACCGGAAAGCTGGGCAGGTTGCAGGCTGCTCTGATCGGCTGGCTGTCATGATAGGTTGCTGTGGTCCGAGAATATAGTCATGGACGATTTTGACCAGTGATGGTCAGGCCAGACTCCACTTGCCGCCTTGCAGTTCATGCTGCAGCTCGGCGGCCAACGCATCTTGGCACAGTGGCTCGGGTATGTGATCAATATTCGATTAAAAGGCAGCATCATGTTCGATACTGCCAGTGGAACCTGGTGACTTGTCAGTCTATTGCGAGGTATTATCATCAGTTGATGGATTATTGAGGCATTACAAATGTGAACATCGGTAACATGAGAGCTGCATGAAAGTCCGTGTTATACCCTTAGTTGCCAAGACACTGAGATGGATTGTTGCCAAGAAGGAACGAGTGATGGTTATATTGTGATGGTGATGGTGCATTTCGGCAATAAGAGCGAACAACGGAATACATTACGAAAAAGGCTGGATATTTATTCAATGTTTATGCCCACGGTTCTCAGGAAGCAAATCGCAAAAAAAAACATTCTGTAGACATATCTTGACCGTTCAGTTGCTTGTCCATGCTTTTCCATCCCTTCATTTTTCACTCGGTTAATAGTATATATGCCACCCAGACCGCAGTCCACCGATAGAAGTAGCGACAGACAAACGGTATGGCTCATCGTCCAAACGGCCCCCGCCATTCCTATCCCACGGTATCCCTATCGTCCATAACACGACCCACTGACCGAGTCATTGCAATCCCCAGCCACTGGCCGGCCGCTTCACAGGCTCAAACGCCTTCGGTTTGATCTGCTTTGTCGTGCGTCGCCCCTGCGCCGAGTCGTCCGCCTCCAGAATCTCCTCCAGTAGTGCAGAGTTGGGCATTTCGGCGTCGCCCAGGCGCACAATTTCCATCGCACGACTCAGTTCCGGGAGCTCGGTGAACGCGAACCCTGTCGGACAAATCAGCAACTCTAGCTGTAATATTGACAACCGCAGAACAGTCTCGATGACAATAAACACAATGAGCACACCAGGAAATATCTAGAATTATGGCATCTCCAAGAATCCCATCAAATTTCTAAGATTAAAGATTAAGCTGTAGTCCGAGACCACCAAATTGGCGGAATTGACAATATCCTTTAAAAAAACACTGAATCTCACCTCCATACTTCACCACATACTTCCTGGTTTCCCAAAGGGAAAGATGAGCAAAATTGCCGAGGAAGGTTTGCACAAATTAAAATGAAGCATAGCGGCGCGACACTTTTCTGGCTAAGCAATGTAACCGTGGCCGTTGGAGCGCTTAAAAAAAAGGGTGGCTCAATGAAGCCAACATGGCCGGATTCGGGGAACAATTTGGAGCCGGGAAGGTGGAGCTCACAACAGGATAGCATACCCATTGGCTGAACAATATACATTTGGAAACTGATGGTTTCGCATTGGTCTTTTCATCCGTAGGGTAATACATTTACTAAAACAGATAGGAGCGACACGTCGCTGTACTTTGCTTTATTTTATAAGGACATTTTCAATGTTCCACCTTTTCCCTCGAATAAACCAGGAAATGGAGAGTTACCATTGCTTACCCCACCAGCAGAGGTGGACAGGCGAGGCTGGTACCCCTTTCCGGCTCAAAATGTGTCTTCGGATCTGGCCATGGCATCCTCATTGGGCCACCCTCACATTTTTACAGCGCTCCTACGATCACGGTTTCATTGCTGAGCTTGTCCTCTCCCTGCGCCCACGACGCTCGTATGCTGATACAGAAAAATACCGAATAAGACGCCATCAATTTCTGCATGAAGGATATGTATACCTGAGTTAAGGTGCACAACTTCATATTTGCAGTGTATGGCACTATTATGCATCCGTAAGGGTATGCTCAGCGATCACTACGGCCCCACAAGCTGTGCATCAGTATCGCCCTTTCCCTGTAAAAAGATCGTGCTTTTGGAATGCATGGCCAATGTTATATGCAGTTCACACAGTGTCGCCTGTTCCCTTCTATTTTTCCGAACCGCAGACAGCAACATTCAACAGATGGTTTAATTTGCTTAGGCATACACGGTCTCTGTGCAGATCAGCGCTGCTGCCATTCTCCAGGGATTGCTGAACTCACCACAGTGAATAGATATGTTGCCGGTACATTTGTACTAGCTGAGGTAGGAGGTTCCGGTGCTGCCTTGGCGGCGCAATTCGTCTTATAATTTACATAACTTCAGCATGACTGCACCCACATCAAACGGATTTGGCATTGCTCTTGTACACACGTTGTCAGTATATTTAAGTTGGAGTCGGGAGAGGCTATTTTCCCTTTCGGAAAAAAATGTAATGTGTTTCCCAGATTTCTGGTCCGGTATATTGTAACAGGATTTGGCTAAGGGGTCCATCCAGAATTATGGTACCCTTAGTCTCCTTCTCTAGTTGAGCATGCCCTGATCATGAAATATTTAACTGGGATGGGGGTGGGGAGTGCGCTCCGAAAAGTTCCGGACTGCATTACAGCTAGTGTCGTACCATAGCTGGTGGTAGCCTCTTTGGGTTTCGCGATGTCAAGACAGTTCGCAGCGCATATTTTGTTGTATCAATTCAACCCGCTCGAGGCTTAATCCCGTTAATGCGATACTGCTGCAGAATTCCTCACACGGATCAATATGGGGACGTTTTGCGCCTCTCGTATCTGTGCGACCAATGGACAGGTTCCGTTGATGCAAAGACCAATGAAGAGCTCAGTAAATTTTTTGAGGGTACGTTATTTTGTTGATCCCGAGGACAAGACGGCCCAATAGCCCAGCCCGTCTTTCGGCCCCGATCGTCCAACGGCTGTAAAGGCGCCTTATACTCGTACTATGCCATCGCGATATACCTTCTAAGGAAAATGGCACCTGTTGCGAGGTTTATTTATGACACGGAAAGCCTCCTGTATGATATTCACTAAGCAAGATCCAAGTGTCAAAATAGTGCGATAATTTGTAGCATAGAATTGCATTCGGCTTAGTTACAGTTCATCGTGTCAATGCTGTCATCCAGGCGGCCCAGCGGGCTGGCAGTTGGCAACCGGCAGTGGTGCCTGATGGGGTCTGTATTATTCACTCCTCAGCCCATTTGTACCACCGTCAAATTAATTTAAAGGTCACTGCTTACATGCTCATTGTAACCAATTAAGTACCAAAGCCATTTGATAGGGTTCCTTGGTTGGAAGGATTGTGTCTTTACGACGCCCTCAGCATCTGAGGCCACATGGCGTCGCCTGCCTCTCACCTTGGCAGGAAGGGCGGGTATCGTGGGGAATCGAACCCCGCACCCTGGCATGCCAGACGCTCAGTTTAACCACTGAGCTGCCGACGCCCCTCATAGGGCTCCTTCACATTGAGTGAGTTGTCAGCGTTGCGACGAATCCTTAACAAATCGTTTTTGTAGTGCTATTGGCAATGAATGCCTGAAGACGGAAATGTTGAATCTTATGAGCTTTGGTGGAATTGAACTGAATATGGAATTAATATCTCCCGTACCGCACGTCCAAGAAGTTTGTTGCTTTAAAGGCGTGCTGAAGGCCATGGGGTGAAAATATGGTTCACCATAGCTTGCCGAGTATGTCTGCCCGTGCTGCAACCCCAGAGCCATCTGTTGTCGCACAAGTACCCCGGTCAAATACTATCGTAAGCATGAGTGAATGTGGGTAATTCACAAGCTTGGAAATTGGACGAATTCAAAACGAATTTATCGAGGTACGACATGTTACTCTGAACCACTACTTCTACCTGGAAAATTCCTCAAGCAACAAATGAGAGTATCAGTCTTGCTACGGGATGAGCGCTGCTTGACCCCCTTCAAAAACTTAAAAGCTTTTCTTCCTTTTTGTTTCGGCGTTTATTCGCTAATTTGTCCACTCAGAAGCTTCAACATTAACCACCACATTTTATCCAAAGCGCTTTGTGCAAAGAAGGGGCTTTGTGCCTTGTAGTGGCATTTGATCGGTGCCGGCCGGGTTGGCCAATCGCCGCACCAGTCACCTGGTAGCACCTGGTAGACACGGGACCTGCGTACGCTGGGGCTGGATGGTCGGCCAGCAGGCTCGATAAGTTGAACACAAGATGCCGCGCTGAACCGTCGGGTTTGGCGTCAATTGAGCGGAAAACTGGTCAGCTAGAAGGGACTATGATGCACCGCGCAATCTGTTCTTTAGATAGTCAGATGTGCCCAAATACGACCTACGTGCACCATATCAGAGGCCACCAAGCAGAGCCCAATTGCGGTAAAATTGGTATTAAGTCGAGCTGGATATTTTTCTCCAATTGGCCTATACTAATATTCAAGCACTATTTTCAAGACCACGCTCATCTGTTTGGACGAGTGGTCTAGGGGTAAGATGCTCGTTTCACAATCGAAAGGTTGTGGGTTCCAGTCTCACCTGTCGCTACTCTTCGCCCGCGACCAATCGGTGTGAGAGATTGGCGACGCTACATGACTCAACGGTCGACGTGTCGTAAAACCAATAACCAGCCAACCAACGCTCATCTGCCTAATATTGCGTACGTGTCTACCTCAATTTTAACGCACTGTAGCACAATTCCGAGGTTGCTTGTTTAGTTCTGAAATGTCATTCGCCGAAGCTCGAAAAGAGGAGAAGCACGTCACCACGGTCTGCCAAGGAACAAGGAAGCGCAACTGTGATCGGTCCGCAAATGTTCTGCCGCAACGGTATGGTACCACATCATGTACATGCCATGCGGAGGCATATATCCCACTTCTTGCCCTTGGTCGTTCAGCATCTTCAACGGTGCGTCATGACGTCGATATGCCCGAATTATGCAGATCCATCAGCCCGATGGTATGAACTATAAGTTCTTGGCTTCATTTTGTGCTTTGGAATATTTTATACCTGTAGATACAATAAACCGGGAGATGTTCCAGTGTGAGCACGAGTTCTACGACACGAAATCTGAAACCAGTTAATATTCAAGGCTGTTCGTTACGATCCAGCGCAATACCGAGAACTGATACCGGCGTAGTGTGTACAATTGTGGTATACCTGTGTGTGATTTGTGTGGATGTGGACGGCCCACAAATCAGATCGAAATATCGGAATATCGAACCCAATGTGCCCGAAGTAGCTGGGACGTCGCAGGGAATGGGCCCCAGATGGTCGCCCTAAATGGCCCCATTTGGATCGGACATCCAGGCGAGAGGTGAGATCAGATCCAAATGAGCTTGCATCACTATTATATGCATGGTGTCATTGAATTCAGCCATCGGTTTGTGTGGTGGCAGCTTTGCCCTGGACGTACCTTACCTCCGTGCGAGGCTCCGGAGGACTTTCCGCGTAGGATGCCGGCGGTATCCCTGGCGGGAGCCCGGATCGTCGTGCGACCGCGACCTTCGCCCAGCGTGATGGGCAGGTCGTAACAACGCAGTTTCGACAGGATCTGACAAGACTTAGACTGTACTTTGCACGTCTCCAGGCAGAACTGCAGCAGGTTGTTGCTCAGCTGGTAAAACAGCTTCTCCATGAACGGGATGCGACTGTGGGAGGGGATGGACGTGTCTTATATGCACATCATCCGAAGCCGCACGCGCCTACATCGCATATCAGTAACGTCCGAGGTAACGGGATGCTACTGTGGGAGGGGATGGACCTGTCTAATTTGCACATCATCCGACGCCGCATGTGCCTACATCCGACATCGGTAGCATCGGAGTAAACGGGATGCGACTGTGGGAGGGGATGGACGTGTCTAATTTGTGCACATCATCAGACGTCGCACGCGACTATATCCCATATCAGTAACCTCGGAGTTAACTTGCAATCATGTGGGCAGCCTGTCTAAGGTGTGCCAGAGCACATGGATGGAAACACCGGCTGATTGTTGGGGTTAGATACCCCCGCAGCTCCAGGGATCTGGAAGGCTTGGGTGGGTCAGGATGTGTCTACTTCCTGGACCCAATACTTTTTTGTGATCGGTTCTACTTTAGTAGAACCGGAAGTTTTTATGAGTACCAATTCGACTTCAGCTCTCTCTCTCTCCACCAGCTACCCATCCTCAATGACAGCTCCAATGGCAGCGAGTGCTCTGCAGAATACTGGGCCCTGATTATTGCTTGCAAAGTTGTCAGCGGACATCGAACAACGTAATCTGGTAGCAATTCAATAAATGGCGCTTTTGAGACATTAAAATGCACTTGAACAGCAGAAGCCATGCTCACTGTGCACCTTACTTTGTGTGTGATGTGCTGCTTTGTGCTAGAATCGTGGTGAACTTCGCAGGAGTCTCTTATTGAGCTGTTCGTTGTTCTTACCGAATTGATTCCCTATTTCTGTTGTCCTTATGGCCTTGGCTGATGAGCATGAGGGTTTGTTTCTATATCGCTCTCGGGGCCAAACAGATATGAAGAGATATCATTAACAGACGCTTCAGTTTCTTCGGAAGCAATAAGTTAATTTATCTGCTTCATCTTGTATGCAAGACACATTCATGTTTCACTTCATTTCGGATGACTCATTGGTAGTGAATCACCATCATCAGTGGACTTTTTTTTAATCTTTAGCAGAGGCGGAGTACCATCCGCGAGATTGTTACGTTAAGAAAGGAGTTACGTTAATCCGGCTTGTGTGGCATACGGTTATATCAATTAAGCAAGAGAGGAAAGATGAAACGCCGTCAAACAAAGAACGTGGTGTAAAGGGCCGATACATACATGGCATACAGGTTCATGTACAGACATACATAAATACATACATGCATAACAATCGGAAGGACATTTGGAGGGTGGGCAGCTTCGTAGCCTACGAACAGGCTCCGCTGCCCACCTGCAACCTGAAACGAAGCGGAGGCCCGGCGCCCAGAGCGAGTCGTGGGCGTAAGGCCCGACCTTGTATGTGTAGGTGTATATTTAAGTTAAAGCTTGGAAAACTCTGAGAAGGATTTTCCAGCTGCTTGGAAAACCCGTAGGTAAAAACCAAGCGCAATCTATAAGGGAAACCATCCGTTTTGGCCAAATTGGATCGGTCCCTGCCTACCTAATGTGAAATAACCTATATGTATGTGTTTTACAACGTCGGAGAGGAAAACGTGTGTAACGAAGTCATATAGCTAACGAGGAGTGTAGTCATTTAGCTTTTAACTTTACGTCAAATCAGCTTGGACCAGGTAACGTGTGGCAGATAAATCAGATCAGTTAGGAAAGTTCGGTGTCATGTAAAAAGCGGAAAAGTAACTCGAGGTACCGGGTGCTCATTCCCGAGGAGAGCCCGAAGCGAAATTTGTGTATGGATATTGGCGAAATAGTGGATAATAGCGCGACGATGAGGAGCATATGTTGGACAGGTAAGTAAGATATGGTCACGTGACAGTAATGCGGACTCGACATGTGCTACAAAGTAGAAGGCGGTGTGGTCGATCAAAATATAATTGTGTGTCAATCTGGTGTGTCCGAGGCGAAGTCTGGCGAGCACCACCCCGTTCAAACGGGAGTGCTGGTTGGAGGATGGCCAGTTGGAGAGTGTGGGCTTGATAGCGTGTAGGTGTGTGGTGTTGTGTGCCCAGCAGGCCTGGATATATTTATTAAATACATTATTTGTTAGGGATAGAAGATCCCGGGGGTACCGGAACTCCCTCGTTTAGTGGGAGGTCGATCGCCGCCAGGGCTAGACCATCCGCTCGATCGTTCCCCGGGATACCCCTATGTCCGGGGATCCAGAGGAGGGTGAGCTGAAGGTGTGCGTGGTTGTCATTGTAGAGGTGTCGGATGGCTTTGAGTGTGGGATGCTTGGTGTTGTGTATGGCCGCGAGGGCGTCAACGGAAGATCGTGAGTCAGTGCAGATTGTAGTAGGGGCAATGCTGTGTTGTGCAATGAGGTGTTGGAGGCAAGTGAGTATGGCGACTAATTCTGCTGTGTATTGTAGGGCGGCGAGGTCGGGGGCGGGGTCGGTGTGGGGGGATGGATGGGGGAGGGGTAGGTGGGGTGGGCGTAGGTAGGGGTGGTGGTTGGTAGGGGAGGGGTTGGTAGGAGGGGGGTTGGTAAGGGGGGTTTGTGGTTGGTCTTGGTGTCAGTTTAGTCTCAGTTAGAGTTTGGAGTGGTTGGTCTGTCTTGCAGTCGTCTCGAGTCTGAGTTGTAGTAGTAGTCTTCGCTCCACTGCGGTGGTGTTGACGTCGAAGCGACCTTGTGACAGGTGTTTCCGCGCGGCCGCCGGCCGGCGGTCACGCTCGCTACGCTCACGGGCGCCGGGCGGCTCCCCTGGCCCGCGCCGATCCCGCTTCCGGCGTGCCGCCGGCCCCCAACCGGGGCGGCCCACAGCGAGCGTTGTGCCTCGAGTCCACGGTGTATTAGGTGCAGTCTGAGCGTGCCATACCATCTTGTCTTCGTCGTATTGTCATCTTGTCGGCGCCTCGTGACTCGTTATCCTAAACAAATTTATATTTAGCGAGGCAAATATCTCACTTCAACACTTCCATCCGTGAGTGAACCTGGCTTGGTCGTGGCGCCAGAGATAGAGGAACCGCATGATTGGAGAGACCTAGGAGGGGGGGATCATAAGAGTAATGGACGGACATTGGAGTTGGAAATGCGTCCGTCACCGGCCCCCGTCCAGCTTCGGGGCCCTCTTAAGTGTTAAAGTCCCCGCTTGTTTCCCTTCATGTCATCCACCTGCATGCTCCCACGGGTCACCGGACTGGCAAATTGAGGGCCTAGGTAATTATCCTGGGTAAAATTTTGACAACGATGGGTTTCTGACAGCTGCATGCACACATCGGGCCCCAAACAGCCCCCACTGGTCCTTAAGTACCCTTAGCTAGGTCATGTACACTCACATGCATTCCCATGAATTCCGAACGTTCGCTCCATTATTGACACATGTAAATGTTTGGCCCGCGATTTCCCTTCCAGTGGTATGTGAGCATTCAGCGAGTCTTACTCCCTGAGACCGTTGCTTAGGGCTTTCTAGCCCAAAGTTAAATGTTAATTACCCGTGCTTAGGTCCACAACTGTGACCGGCTGACGCGACACTGTTGGTTGGGAATGATATACTATTACTTTACTGCCTTCAAGGCTCGATGACACTGGGCTGTGATATTCCGTTAGTTTCTGATGGTCTTATGCTGGGCTTGAGCAATAATGGCCGACATACCTACACTTAAGTGAGTCAAATGCCTTGCCAGCACTTGCATGCTCTAACTTGCAATCGGCGGGCACCCCCACAGGTGGTCCTGGGCCACAAATCGGTCGGGATGGCCCCCTATCGTCTTTCTAACCTATCCTGCCCGGGGTCATGGTCGGGAGACCCTCAAATCCCCTGCCTGTCCTATCCTTGGGGGCTTACGGAACGCCAAACTTCATCTCCCCTGTCTGTGCCGTTATCGAGAGGCCCAGGCCTGCTGGAATAGCTGAGACAGGAAAGGAATACCGACCTAGCCGTTTTTGGCTTTTACCTAACTGTGCGCACAGATTCATCCCGACACAAAATTAGGTGCCGCTGCCTGCGAGCTTACCCTTGGATCCCGTCGGATCTGACCACCCTCGGGATGCCCTTCCGCGCTCTGGGATCACCAGGCCGGAGGGTTTTTGCGGCCTAGAATTTCTCAAGTGAACCAGCTGCCTTGTGAATATCCAGTCTTTCCGGCACGCTTTCCCAGGGGTTCAACCAACAGTGTTTCGTCATTTTCCCCGTCTCCTATCAGCCCTCCTCCGTCTCCTCCGAAGAGAAGAGGACGGAGGCTCACGTTTTGGCCCATGGAAGTTATCGCCCGTGGAAGGGCGGCTTGCAGGCCATCTCCTCACTAATTGCGTAATTTGTCTCACGTTTTTTTTTCGTCACAGACGGTAGTCAGGTTCGTCCTGTCCTGTCTTGCCGGCTAGCTTTACATTAAGTAACGGACGAACCCGGCATTTATTCCCTGCTAAATCCCTCATTCGCACCTAGTGCGTTTGGCCACTTAATGGTCAGTGGTTAATGGTTCGTTCCTCAACTACATCAACTTAAGTATTTTGGACCTCCGAACGTTTACCAGACCCGCGGCATTCAAGGGTAATCCATGCACTGACAGGTACAAAGCCTGAGGGCAAGTTTCCAGCGACTTCCCGGTAAACGTTGTTCCCTCATCGTGACTCAAAGCTGAGCGAGTATGCAAGTGCTGCACGTCATTTAACGCCTGGTTGCCTTTTCATTATTGATAAATGCTTGGCTTGTGTAACATCCGCTATTTTACGTTCAGTCAAGGATGACATCAAGACCCTCATAAACCCGCCGGAACCAAACCCATTTGTCTGGTTGAATGTAATGCAAATTACAACGTATATGCAGATAAGCACACTGAAATAGCGGATCTCTGATAACCAAAATGTCCCTGTCGTACGATACTCCCATTCACTACTGACTATTCAGGTTAACGGTAATGGTCTGTTCCCTCCACAATGGTTAATGAACCCTTGGCTTCGGCGGTACCGACCGCTCGGCTGCCTGTTTGATGGGAAACAGGTGTTTTGACGTTTGATTGGAGGGCGAGCGAGAGAGGGAGAGAGAGAGAGAGAGAGAGAGAGAGAGAGAGAGAGAGAGAGAAAGAGAAAGAGAAAGAGAGAGAGAGAGAGAACAGAGTGACAGTGGGGAAGAGACCGGGGGCATTCCCACCTTGACCGTAATCGCTGAGCGACGTGGGGCCCCAGCAGATCTAAGCTACTTTAATTCCCCATGGAAAGAAGGTGGTTATTTAGCATGTGGTGAGCCAGAAGACATGCCCTCTTCACTAACGTCTTCCCGGAACCAATGGTCCCCCCCCCCCCGTCACCTAAACTCTTGTCAATAATGTGCGTGCGGGTTATGTATTTCACTTATACCATTCATTTCTAAACTATGTATATATTCTTGTCTCATGCACAGCGACCTTGGACCTTGCATTTCTAGACGATAAACATTCAGGTATCCTCCATCAACCTTGAACTATGCTCCATAAGAACCTTGTTCGCCACAATTCGCTCCTCCATTTTTACCCTTCCCGGGGCAAACAGCTACCCCCGCTGGCTGGGGCCATCACATATGCAAAACGACCGGTGACGGACGGGTCACATTTTTGGGCATGGCGGTTCACGGGATACATTGCCACTCCTTGCTCTAGTTCACTCACATGTCGCGCCGTCAGCTTCGTTCTCGCTGTCTGGCAGGGGTGACCGTGTCGATCGAACACGAGCGAAGTTCACCGTTTCCCCACAATCACTCCACTCAGCTCGCGAGCGACTCCCGAACGATTCCGTTGGATGTGCGAGCTTCTCGGCGATTCCGTCGAATGTTCCTCCTCCGTCGCATACGTGGGTGGTCCGCCTCCGGCGGCTGCCTCGGGTGGTGTCCGCCTCCGACGACTGCCTTTGGTGGTCTCTCTGCGACGATTGCCTTGGGTGATGTCCGACGACTCCTTGGGTGGTCCGCCTCCGGCGGCTGCCTCGGGTGGTGTTTGCGACGACTGCCTTGGGTGATGTCCGACGACTCCTTGGGTGGTCCGCCTCTGGCGGCTGCCTCGGGTGGTGTGTCTCTCGACTTCCCCAGGGTGGCGCTTATAAATGGCGCGGCCGGCCCCAGATATCAGACAACGCACGTCAGGCTCTTTGTGGCCCGTGGCCTGGCTGGTGGCTGATGGTGCCGGCTGGTGACGCTGGTGACTGGTGACTGGTGACTGGTGACTGCCGACCGCTGATTGGCGGTTGGCAGTTCCGGCTGTCCTGAGCGGTAGCTGTTTCCAGGTTACTGGGTCAGGCTGATACCCGTGGCTGGGCGGAAGTCACTCTTTGCTTTTGCGGCAGCTTCAAGTGGCCGCTATTGATAGTGTGTGGGCGTATCGGCGACGAGTAGGCTTCGTGTTTGAGTGGCTTTTCACAAATTTATCCGCACCTGCCACGGGTTTCCGGTCGCGGCGGCTGGATGTCTCGTGTAGTCGGGCCGCATGGAAACCGCATGAAACTCCGTATAAAATGTAAGCCGTCTTACAGTATACCGAATGATGAAGTGTTCATTTGGTTTGACCAGTGTCGGACCCACCGCACCAGGCGGCGCCCGTACCATTGCTGGTACGGGAGCCGTCAGTGTAAAAGAAAGTGTGTTCCTCTTGGTGGGCCTCTTGATATTTAAAAAAATTGACTTGAACGTCGATGTGGTGAGTAGGATTTTATATGTGCATGAAGAGATACTCAAGTTTGGGGTGTTTCATGTGCCAGAATGGGAGAAATGGGGAACTCGGTCAGGGGTTGCATCGGGAAATTTCATTGCGGATGTGAGAACCTGCTTCAAGTGAATAGCGATGTATTTATTTTTGTATTTGGAGCACCGTACCGGGGATTTAGACCATGCGACATTGGAGGGGTGATTTAGCTGCGTTGTTGTTCTGAAGTAGTATCTAACGAGTTGTAGTGTTCTGTGGTGTTGTAGGCTAGGGAGATTGGCCTCACCCCGGAGACTGGTGGTAGGTGTGGTGCAGTGTGCTCCGGTGATGAGGCGGAGTGCGTGATTTTGTGTGCATTTTAGTGATATATGATCGAAGATAAACGCATTGTATTCCCGGATTGAACGAATCAGGGCAGTATACATTTTGTTAAGAGTAGTCCGGTCTGCACCCAGTCACGACCGGAGATGCAGCGCAGGAGATTAAGACGCACAGCGCAGCGCTGTTTAATATGGGTAATTTCGGGGCCAAAATAAAGTCCTTTGTTGAGGACAATTCCGAAATATTTGAAGGAGGCTTGAAGGGGGATAATTTGATCGCGATAGCGGAGCGGTGCACTAGGTGGGATATATCTGGGAAGACGAGAAAATAGTATAGTGGCCGATTTAGTAGGGGGAGATCTGTAGCCCCTAGAGGGAGCACCATGAATCAATGTAGGATTCAGGCAGCAGCGATGGGAGCGGGGCGTGCGGACGGCAGCGGAGCTGCCTGTTGGTAGTGTGGGGGGGAAGGGGGGGGGCAAGCGTCGGAGAGGCCCGGGACGGGAGCGGGGCGCGTGGCCGGCAGCGGGGCGGCCTGTTGGCGGTGCGGGGGCCGGGGGACCGTAGAGCCCGCTATGGGGGCGGGGCGCGTGGCCAGCGGCGTGTGAGGTTGGGAGGAGGGGGAAGAGTTGGGCTCGGACGGTCTGTCCAAGAGGGACGGGGGACGAGCGGCCGCCTCGGCAGGAGTCGGCAACAAGGGGGCCGAGCGTGGTCGAGCCCACACCACTGGTGGTGCAGGCGACGGGGGGGGTGGGGGTGGGGGGGGCTCGAGCGGTGAGGCGACGCTGCTGCCGCTCCTTGGCGTCAAGCCATGCAGGGCAGCGGGGAGAAGGTACCTAGGTACCAGAAAGGTACCTAGGCAGGCCGCGCACCGAGGGACGTCGGACGCGCACTCGTCTGTTGTGTGCCCCTCGGCACAGCGCCCACAGACGGGTTTCCTGGAGCGGCACACCTTGCCGCTCCGTCAAGCCATGCAGGGCAGCGGGGGATGACACCGGGTGAGGACCTAGGCAGGCCGCGCACCGAGGGACCCCGGACGCGCACGCGTCTGTTGTGTGCCCCTCGGCACAGCGACCACAGACGGGTTTCCTGGAGCGGCACACCTTGCCCAGGTGCCCGTACCGCTGGCAAAAAGCACAGCGGGCCGGGGGCGGAGCCCTGTGCGCAGGTACCCTGCCATGATATAGGTTGGTGGAGTCAGGGCTCTAAACCCCAACTTGATGACCGGACCAGGGAGGGGTCGGCGACCGAGGCGGGTGACCTCGCACACCCCTTGGAATTGGAGCTCAGCGAGGAGCTCTTCTTCCGAGAGCTCCGAGAGCTCCGGGGCTTATGCAGTCACTCACGTCAAGTTAAGGAAGTCAGCCAGCTCCCCAGAGATCTCGGACCCGAGGAAGCGGCCGACGTTCAGAAGGATGCGGGCCTGGGAGGCCTCTTTGACCCGCACCAGAAGGGTCCCGGACCGAAGTACTTTGGCTGAGGCCACCTCCCCTGTCCACTCATCAATCTCCCTCGCGATAGCGAAGGGAGATGTCCTTGAAAAGGATCCATCCTTCCTAGTGAGAAGAAGGAAGGACTCACCATCGGGTGGGTGCCGGGAAGGGGACAAGCGGGCTCCCGGCCGGGGCTGGCGCTCACCGCCCTCCGCAGGGTGCGGGGTGTCCCCGGGCATACCCGGGCGGGGTGATACCCCAGAGGGGAGGGGTGAAGAGTGTCCGGTGTGTGGCGTGAGAAGGGCACCCTGAAGAGGTGCGAGCGAGATAGGCACCCTGAAGGGGGTGCTACAAGGAAAAGTGTGAAGAGAGCTGTCTTGCAAACGGGGAGGAAGACACAGAGTTTGGATGGATGGGATAAGTCGGTTAGAGGCGGGCGCAGTCACGCTCCGTAGAACGCTAGCCCGATCCTTTAAACCAGAAAGGTACCTCTAACGGACTCTAACTTACAGGCAGGGATGGGACAAAAGACAGTCGAGGCTGGCCGCCGCTACAATTCCGGTTTCCCGACGGCGCTCGAGAGCGCCGCGGGGCCGAAAGGGAGTGGGAGGGGAGCTGCGCCGGCTAATCCGGCGAGCAACCATTAGTGGTAGTAGTTGGCCAATCCGGCTAACAACCAGCTAGTGGTTCGGGTGTCTGACGTTACCCGGGGGGGGGGGGGGCGGAGCTTCCCGTAGATGTCCTGGGAAGGACATCTACGAGACAGCTGGGGAGGGCGGGAGGGGATTTGAGACGGCGGGCAGCTTCTTTTACTCGATCTCCGGTGCAATGCCAGGTCTTGTCAAGCCTTAACGGCGATCACTGGACTACTGGCCATCTAATGTCACGAAGACTGGAGGGTCTACTTTGCAGCCAAAGTTACAGCCAAAACCATACCCCAATATGGCTGACCCGATTGACTTGAAAATTTCACCAGTCGATTCAGAGGATGCGATGTCATCGACGCTTTTCAATATCTCAGCCTGGAACAGGGGGGCCCGGGGGCCAGGTCGCCCCTTAACACCCAAAAATGCACTAGGTTAAACGAGAACTATTGAGATTTTCACCACGCAAAGCCCAAAATTTTCGGTGCGCTTCGAGCGCAGGAAGTTTTCTCTATTTCATCAAATATTTTGTTCGCCCTCCTACCCCCTTCCGGGAAATCCTGGATATGCCACTGGCCTGGAAAGATGCTTCGTAATCCTAAATATGTCCGTGACCACAGACCCAATTGCAACCAAAACGCTCAGCCAAAACCATGTTCCGGATGGCTGGGCAAATCTGCATGAAAACGTCCCCGATAAAGTCGCATACGCCGAACCGATTAACAAAGTGTACATGCAAATCAACCTAGCTATCCCGTAGCATGGTTTTTGCTGCACTAAATAAATCTCAGAAATTGTTGATTTAGACTTGTTAGACACATATTTAGTCTTAGATATTTAACAGCTCGAATGAAATCTTATGCAGTGAATCGATTGGAAGAGCCGTATGCAAATCGGTTCAGCCACCTCGGGGTGTGGTTTTAGCTGCAAGGTTTTGGCCAGGGATGTAGCTTTGTATGCTTTCGGGAGAGCACTTGCCCCCCCCCCCCCCCGCCCCAATGTTGGCTGTGCCCACCCAATGATTTCAACTTTTAACATGAGACCCTATGCGGCTAGGGCGGGTCATACTCCGGTGCCAAAATGAATTTGAAGGAAATGTTAACATGAGGGGTGTCTATATGATGTAGTTTTCATAAGGAATTCAAATATGAGTTAATTTTGTTGGCTGGGATAACTCTAACCTACATCAATCATGTAGTTTTAAATCGCAAATTTTATCCTTTCGAGCCCCTTTTTAAGATATTGAAAGACATAAGGGAAGTCATATGTATTGACAAAGTCAAATCAAGTTTACATCTTTATTAACAGGTGAACTGCATGAATATCACTGGATACAATTACAAGGAACAATTCGTGACTTCCTGAACTCTACCAGGTTGCACAAGTCCTGCTTTGACTCATTCTTGGACATCAGCCTCCTGCTAGTCTCCTGAGCCCTGATCCCTCCATACCACTCTTCCTTTGCGAATTACTTAGCAGAACCATCAGTCACCATTTTAACAACTCTCAATAAGTCGTGTGTGGCAAGGCCAGCTGAGCACCTCCATGGGGGTGTTGATGAAGTTCTTCATCTCTGAGTTGCTTAGGGAGCAGATGAGAGGTGGCTCTGACACAAAATCTGACCAGCTGATCAAGTTGACAATGCTGAAACCATCACGATTGACGCCAGGTGCCCTTCTGGTTCTGACATAGAGGTACCTCAGCTGAGTGTCTGGGTTCTCCTCTTCCCTGATGGCGACTTTCTCCGTCCCCTCAATGCTCTCATTTTGATCCTCAGAGCACAGCAGTGTTTAGATTGTGGCTTCACTGTGGGCATGCCAAGCAGATACTCTCACAGTCGGCATCATAAGGTTCAGCACCCCCTTCCCTTGTGACTTGAGGCAGTCCAGCTGAAACAGGATGTGTCTAGGCCCTTCGATCCAGGAATGCTTGACCTTCACAGTGAACCAACATTGATAGTGCAGTCCAATGATGAATTGCACAATGAATTGCAGATTCTTCAAATTCTTTCTTGTAAGTCCGTGCTTTGGCACCCAGAGCCTGAGAAATCTGCTCGTTGTAATGAACCAACGGCTGTGGTTCACTGGTCCAATCTACAACAGGGCCAACCGTGCAGGAAGCACTCTATCCCTGATTGCACAGGCAATCTTAGAGCCATAGTGTTGATCAGCTGAAAGATCTTGAACCTTGTTAGGCAGCTTGATCAGTGAAGGGCCAGCAGAGATCCGGGGAAGTTTGGATTGATATCCAAGTATATACCAAAATCAAGGAGCTTTCTCATTGGCTCGGAAAATGTGTTGTTTGACAGAGTATGAGTATCATCGTCAACAGCGAGACGGCGCAAGGGAAATTCAATAGTGTGCAGGCTGCACACCAACCAGATCAGCTTTCTCCCAGGTGCAGCCCCAGCTTCCGCATTACTTCAGCATTCACATCAGTGTTCACATTTGTTGAGTCTCCTCCAATGGCCCACAAGGTCTTATCAAAACCCCTGTCTTTCAGGCAGGAAAACAGTACCTTGGCGGTCTACTCAGCATGTGACTCCCCTTTAGTTCTTTTCTCTGAGGTAAAGTGGAGCAGATAATAGATGCCAGGTTCACTTGCAACATCATACTGTTCTCCTCTGATCTGTGCACGAAAAGATTGGTCACTGCCCTCAGCTTCCATCAAATCCACCACCACATTGGTCAGATCAATCCGCCAATTAAGTAGGATGCAGGATTGGAATCTCATCACAGTTGTGCTGTACCTTCGCTGCAGGCTCACGGACAATTTTAGGGAAGAGCCCAACTTCAGGGACAAAGCCATCCTCAGCACCACTTCTCCCCAATCCCAGATCCCAGCCCTGACAGATCAGGGCTTCATATTTGGTGGGATCCTTTACGTCCAGCCTTCTCTTTTTGCCCCTTGATGAAGGCAAGATCTCTCACAGGAAACTTTTATCTTTGCTACAGGAGTAGTTAATGTGGGCTTGGATGCATAGGCGTAGGAACGTCTGAAGAAGTGGGTGGGCCGGGGTCAACAGCAGGGACGCATCCATGGATTTCGCAAAGTGCCATGGCTGAGCACTTTTGGGCAGCGAACCCGATAATTTGACAAGTGAACACAACATTCACGGTTAAGGGGGCGGGCGCAGGCCCCCTGGACGCGCCTATGGATAACAGGAACATGTGGTTCTGAAAAAGAACTATCATCGCAGTATAAGTACTTTTGCAATTTCACATTTCTCTCTGAACTTGGAACTCTCTTTACGGCTGATGTATTCTTTTATAATAATAGGTTCATCTTCCTGGTGCAAGTGAAGCCATTAGTACCTATTACTGTTCAAACAAAATTTCTTCAACTTCCGCAATGTGCGTGTGGGGGGATGCAAGCTCATTACAGTCTCACTAATGTGTATGTGGTGTGCTCTTGTTTCCATGATATGGTACAATACGTCTCTAAGATGTCCCCCGTTGTAAATGTTCACCGATGTTGGCGAGGAGAAATAATAAGCAAGAGCGTAGCTTACTTGCTGGCCCATGGCAAAAGAAGTCTCATGATTGATGCTGGAAAGGATGAGAAACAGGAAAGACGGGTGATCGCTGGTTGAAAATTATTTGATCCGGTGTGTGGCAGACCAAGATTGGCAGGCAGACATAATTATATGGTGTTCGTCCTCAGGGCCTAACTCCAACACGTAGGTGATCAGTTACCTTAATCATCTCTGTGTATTATCTACACATCGTGCACCTCAGAATATCTGCCACTTGAAAAAGAAATTCCACAACTACATCATTTAGCACCCGACTACATCATTTAGCACCCGGCTGAAATGGAATGTAAGTACATATTTTGGTGACCAACAATTCAGTGCAAAATAGCTGACAGGTGACAACAAACGGCACCTCATAAGGTCACAACGTGTTCAGGCTTAAGAGCCACAAGAGCCCATCCTGAATTCAATTCGGTGATTAGTTCTCTTCTTTCCACGTTTTCTGGTGGCTAAGAAATCCGGATAACCACTGAGCTTTGATGCACATCGTCTCTTTGGTTAAATACGCTCCCAGATTGGCTACCGAATGGAAGCTCTAGTTAGGTGTTCTTTTTTTAACCTTTCCGTTTTTCTTTGTCTCCGGATGTGTTTTAGGGCTCCAGCCAATTTTTGTTAGAGCCCCTGCACATTTTTGCGACCCCAGCTCTTTTTAGAGTTTTGTTGCGGTTTTGTGAAACGACGATGTTTTTGTTAGGTACCGGCGCGTTTTCGCAGAACCCGAATTGTTTATTTAGTGTTCGGTCTTTTTGTTCCTTTTCTAGGACCGTATCGATTTTATGGCCCCAGCCTGTTTTTGAGGCCCCATGCGGTCTCAAGGCCCCGGTGTGCTTTGAGGGCCCCATTGCGTTTTTTTAAAGCTCCCGGTGTGTATTTAGAGCTGCAACACATGTTTTAAGGCCCTGCCACCTTTTGCCAGAGTCGGTACACTTTGGAGGGCCAGGTCCATTTTCGCCCTCCAGTTGTGCTCTTAGGATCCCCCTGTGTTTATTTGGGGTTCCTCGCTCACATTTGTGGGACCCCAGCAAGATGTTGGAGGCTCCGGTATAATTTATCGGGGTCCCGTCGCGACTGTTCGGTCCGAGGCGCGTGGTTCCGGGGGGGAGATCCGACGCCAGTTTTCTGGATCAGACGCAATTTTTGGTGACTTCTCCTGAATTATGTAAAGTCCGAGCCACGGCCTGATTTTTCGGGCCCCCGGTGACATTTCTTTGTGTCCCGCATGGATTTTTTTCCGAGCTCCGGTACGTTTTTCGGTGCCGTATGCGATTTGTTAAGGCGTCTGGTGGGATGTTTGAGCTAAGGAGCGATTTTCTTGGCTCGGATATTTATTTTTCAGAATCTCTCTATATTTTGAAGGGCTCCGGCTTGATCCTTGTCTGGTTTCGATGCGATTTTGGGGCCACGCTGTGCTTAGTTGGGACCACCGACGCAAATTTTTGGGAGCCCCGTGGGGAATTTATGATGCCCGACCAGGATTTATGGGATTACTGACAGGAATTTTGGGTCCAAAGCGCGATATTTTGAAGACTTGGCGCAAGTTCATCGAGTGCATTGTACTTATCTAGGCCCGAGCGCGAATTTGGCGTTCCCCGGCGCAAATTTTCGGGTTCCGTGCAAGTTTTTTTGGTGCCCGTTGTATATATTTATAACCCCAATTCTGGGGGCTCCGCCGCGAATTTATGGGGTCCCAGAAACATTTTTTGGGGGACCCCGAAGCGATTCTTGGGTTCTTGGAAGCCCACCTCTTCAGGGTGGAGGAGAGGGACATTTGCCTCTTTGGTGTGCCACTGCGGCTGCTCAATGAGTTTTTTTTTGTTCAGCCGATGGCACCATTCAGAGTAGAATGGCCCTTACGAGAACTTTCTTTCGGGGCCTGTTCTGAATTTTCCGGTGCTCGGGTCGACTCGATGGAGCCCTTTTGTGATTTTCGTTGGGTCGACTTGCATTTTTTGTAAGCCTCTTGCGCGATATTTATATTTATAGCATTTGTATTTATATTTATATTTATGTATTTATATTTATGTATTTTTATATATATATATATATATGTATATATATATATATATATATATATATATATATATATATATATATATATATATATATATATATATATTTATATTTATATTTATAACATTCCGGGTATGAATGATTTTTTGGAAAGGAATTGATTTCCAATGGCAGCGGCGCGACGTTTTTGGGCATGAGTGCGATTTTTTTTTTACTCTGTCTTCATTTGTTGGGAAGCTTATCACGAATTTTAGTGGCCTCGACACGTCTTTGGAAGCCCAACACGTTCTGGTTTCTTTTGGATCGATTGCTGGGATCCCAGAGTGATTTCCCATGTCCAGATTGTTTTTTTTTCGTTGCCTCGGCTTCATTTATTGGGTGCTCCCGATGAGACTTTTGGGGCCCCGGTGCGACCTGTCGAGCCCCTAGCGTGATTTTCAGGGGCCCGGGCGCGACTTTTTGGTACCTTCAGGCTCAGCGTGATTGTCAGTGGCCCCGGCCCAACCTTTTGAGTCCCCTTTGTGATTTCCAAGAACACCGGCACGAGTTTGTTCTTCCCCCAGCGTGATTTCCTGGGCCCAGGCGCGAACGTTTGAGGCCCCCAGCGTAATTTTCAGCGGCCCAGCCAGTCTTTCTGCGACCCCCATCGTGATTTTCAAGAACTACGGCACGACTTTTTGTGCTCCCAGCATGGTTTTCAGGGGCCCCGGTCCAACTTTTGTGCCCCCCGCTTGATTATCAGGGGCCCCGGTCCGACGTTTTGGGACCCAGCGTAATTGTGAGGGCCCGGCCAGACTTTTTCGGGCTCAACCTCATTTTCGGGGGCACCGAAGAAACGTTTTGCTCCAAGCGTGATTTCCAGGGGCCCGGTCCGACTTTTTAAGGCCTCAGTGTGATTTCATGGGGCCCTGGCGCGACTTATCGGGGTCCCGGCGCGACTTTTTGGAGGCCCAGTGGTATTTTCAAGGGCCCGGTCCCACTTTTTGGAGCCATCAGCGTTATTTTTATGTCCCCGGAACGATTTTTGAGGCCCCAATGTGATTTGCAGGGGCCTGAGTAGGATTTTTGGGATGCCCAGCCATTTTCAGGGAACCCTGCGCGACTTTTTGGGGCCCCAAGGTGATTTTTATGAGCCCTAGTGCGATTGTTGGGGAAACCAGCAGGATTTTAGGGAGCCTGGCGTTATTTTTTCCGAACGCAGGCGCGATTATTCGGGGCAAACAATCTCTCATGGGGAGGAGGACTGCTCCAATGCCCCCCTGCCTTCGGTACGCCACTGCTCATGCCCCAATGATTGTATAGCTTAACAATGACGTCTATGGAGTACATCGCATACAATCGACTTTCCTATGCCCATTTAACTGCTTGCACCACAAGTAGTGTTCAGAAATATACACCCTGCAATTGGCCTACATTCATTTAATTATCTTCGGGGTTGTTAAATCTCAGCCTGGACGTACACATCACTGGACGATGAAAAGCCTTGATAGTAATCTCCGTTGTAATTCGGTGTTTTAGTATTATTAATCAAAATGTCTTCATTGAATAGATTCTGGGATCAGTGTCTTTGCTAAGTAGAGGTTGTTACATATACCATGGCACCACCATCTTACTGAACCATTTCTGTTCAACGACATAATTTGAATTAAATGTTTAACGTGCTGTCAATGCCACTACGCAGTTACCCAGCTGAAGATGCACTCGGGTCAGTTGCCATGCTCGTCATGTGCTTTCTCAGGTCACATGACAAGCATCGCTCGTTACTCGTCACATCATCACTCTTCATATCACTCCTCGTGTGACCTTGTCAGGTCGCACCACGAGCGCCTAATCCTCTCGGGGATTCCGAGATTCTAACAGGCGTTCTCGCACTTGAGGCTGATGGTTGATGGAATAGGTTGTGGACTTCATTATTGTATCTATGCTACCATAATAAATGATGGAAATAAGTATTTTGCTATGTTGGATACCAGCACCGATAATACCCAGGCATCTCACTGAAAAGGTTGGATATTTGTGCTGTGTCAAACTGTAAAAATACATTGAAATGAGGAAATTTTTACCTTCTACTTCATACTACAGTCACGCAATGTATGTATCGTGGCAGTAATATTATGCCTCAATGATCAAAATACATGTAAATGTTGAAGTGTATGGCAGCTAGGAGTAAGGCCATATATAATACATAGCTATGTAATATCAAGGCAAAGAACTTGCACTTGCAAATTGTACGTCTTACCTTGATTGTGTTACCTTACTGCCTTCAGCCTTTATCATTTTCTACTGTAGGCAATGTTAATGAAATCGATGTTAAATATGTCAACAGTAAAAGAACCACAGTGAAACTCTAGTATGAATGTATTTTGGTGCTAGCTGACACATCATCTGCTTTATAGTCTTTTCATAACATAATATAAGGTGTGAATATCCATACATCTGTTACATTACATCAACTCCGGAATTAGTTGCGTTGTTGTAAGGTCATGTCCAAGTGTGTATGACTTAAAACATGAAATGCTACCATGGGATCTGGGCAACTTGTATTTAGTTATGGAGTGCAGGAACTTTTTCACATATTTAAATGTGTGCATGCTGCCTTTTATTAAATTTAAATGTCCCAAAAGTGGAAGGGCCAGCTACCATTGTTGGCCCCCTCCACACTTTGAAAAGTGGTAGGGCCATGGCCCCCCTGCCCCCCCCCCCCTGTTCCTACGCCTATGCTTGGATGACACAACTGGTAATTTGACACTTGCAAGCCAAAATATCAAATACCATCTCTTCCCTGTGACTACGGACCTCTCTTTGGCATCAAGTTTGCCCTTCCCAAGAGAACACTGCACTGTCGAATTTCAGACCTCAATGAGCTTGGACATGATGATCACATATTCATTGATAACAGGTGGCCTGAAAAGAGCATTAGCTTTGTCCCACTGACAAATCAGACCAGGTAGATGTCACTCACAACCTGGTCCACTGGGTAGTTCTCCTGTCATCTTCACCATCACCTTCACCATCTCCTGTCAAGTAGATGCCATACCTCCCAGTTGGCGGTTCAGTACCTCCCTTCAGTACCCCAGTACCTCCCAGGATATCCCTCCCAGTTGGCGGTTCAGACAAGAACAGCTTCCACTCATTGCCAAAAAGATTACTCAGATTAGAACTTGTTGTATTCCTTGTTCTGACTTGAAACATTTATGTAACCAGTTGATAGCTGATATCATGAAATGTTAATACAATTCGCAATTATTCCATCCCTTCCCTCCTGAATCAAAATGTCGGACTGGACTCCCCTCCTGAACCCACAGACTACACAGAGCGACCAGTAGTGACTTCACTTGTATATTGCGCCAGAAATATCCCCGCACCACTTATAATTTGTTCGCTAAGAATGTATGCGCCTTAGAGCGTCGCCAGCGTCAATATTAAAAAAATTAATAGGCTAGGTCATTTAAATTTCGATTTTCATTCGATAGACCTCCACAAAAGACCCATATTGTGATTATTGCGGAGCTAGATGGGACAAGAAATCAAATTTAATTCATCCGGATAAATAGCAAGATAATCCGGAATATTACAATATTCAACTGCAAATTGATGTAGGTTAGGGTCATTAGACTTAAAAATTCCAGACAGATTTCTGTTTTACACACCAAACTACATTATTTGAACACCCTTCGCAATTGATTTATGAAAAAAATAAAAGTATGACCTGCCCTACGATGCGACATGCCCCAATCAATTTGCGCCCGCCCATTGCCTTCATGTCTTGTGCCCCCCAACCCCTCAATATTTTGTTCGAAGCCTACGCCCATGGGCGTAGCTGCAATTGAGTCCGTGTTCGCAGCCATATACGAGATAACTAAGCATTGTTTAAAGCTGATATAGTTCAAGGCGCTGTGACATAAATTGAATAATACTGGTTAGTTAGGTACCTATCTTCGGAGCGTTTTTTTCAATCGATATGACTCCTTGGTAAAATTGGCACTGGGCCATGGCAATATCTTTAGTATCTTAGGGCTTAAAATTAATTCGTATGGCAAGCACTGCGGTTTGCAGAAATTAGTTTTTGTCAAACCAAGGTTGATGGGGCCCAAATCAAAGTGGATATTGCTAGAGCCCCACCAAAGGTGTATGAAACTCCGCCCCTGTCTATTGCACAAGCTTGTCAGCCACATCAAGTTCATGTTTGTGTCAAAGCAGGAGGTAATGTACGCCACGGCTCACCTCACCGAGCGTTTCCCGAAGGCTATCACGGTGAGGGGAACGCAGTGGTACCACAAGTTCTTACCGGCGGTCACTGTGGTGGCTCATGAGCTGTCCAGTAATGCAGGGCGCGTGGTAGGGTGGCACGGTGAAGTGGCACTTGGCGCGCTGATGCAAATTGTTTTAATTGAGATTGTCACAGTACCGGATTATTGTAGTCTCTAACTGGGATTCTGACTGGCCTAACAGGTTATCGAATGACCAGACGTGCAGATCATTGTATTATTGCATTCCAGTATTGCATTGCATTTCATAGCATTGCTGTATTACATATATCTTTATGCATGTATCTGCAGTGGCGCAACTAGTATTTCCTTCAGGGATGGACCCCCCTCCAAAAAAAGTCAGAATTGAGAGCGCTTTCGGCGAGGCAAAAATATTTTGGTTTGTATGATGAAAATTTTCTTGTTTGACCTAGTGTATTTTTGGTTCATAAGCGGAGGGGGCCGCGCACCCCTTGGCCGGGCATCTGCATCTTTCACATGACTGACAGCCACAGAAGCATATTGCATATAGTGGAAACCTTTGTATTCCTTTTCTCCCGCCTAATGACGGATCTATGATTTTGCCACGGCATTGTTTCATTGTATTGCATAACATTGCTGTATTGCATATATTTTTATACATATATCTGCAGTGGTGCAACTAAGATTATCTTAAAGGGGACGGACCCTCCCCCCCCCCCCCAAAAAGGGGCAAACAATGGGAGGTGTAATTTTAAGAGATCGCCATTTCTCCGGGGGACGCCTGTTGGCCCCGAAAATGTCAAGGTGGTGCATTCAGACCTCCCGGATGGGCGCCTTTAAAAAAAAATGGTTTTGGCCTTTCGTTGACAAATTCGATGGGGAGGTGCACTCTGATTTCCCAGAGGGCGTCTTTCCAGTTAGAGGGACGCTTGGGGGTGATCGCACCTTTCGTCCCCCTTTGGATTCATCTCCGCTCCTGGAAGATAAACATATTTCTTGAACATTCACAAACAAAATAATCGTGACTGATAGAAAATTCGGCGCATGACACGCGTGACCTTAGGTCATGATGTCACTTTTTTCTCAAAAGAAACATTTTTGAATAAAGGCAAGTTGCCTAGGAACGCAATGGATCATAACAGGATAAAAACATTGTTTTAATTCATGCGATTCTACTATTTTTTCCCAGCCTGGAGGATATAATGTGTCAAGTCAAGGTGAAGCTGATCTGGCACATATGCGTAGGAACAAGGCGGGGGGGGGGGCAGGGGGGCATGGCCACCCTCTTTTCAAAGTGTGGGGGGGCAACAATGGTAGCTGGCTCTCCCACTTTTGAGACATTTAAATTTACTGAAACGCAGCATGCGCACATTTGAATATGTGAAAAACTCTCTGCGATCCATAACTAAGCAAAAGCTGCACATATCACATCGTAGCACTTCATTTTTTAAGTCATGCACCTACAAAATGATAAAGGCTGAATAATGATATTTTCACAGTAGAAAATGATAAAGGCTGAAGGCAGCAACGTAACACAATAAAGGTAAGACATACAATTTGCAAGTGTAAGTTCCTTGCCTTGATATTACATAGCCATTTATTATATATGGCCTTGTTTCTAGCTGCCACATACTTCAAAATTTACATGCATTTTGATTATTGAAGCATACAAATTACTGCCACGATACATCCATTGCGTGACTGTAGCATGGAATATTAACGTTAAAATTGTCCACATTTCAACGGATATTCACAGTTTGGCACAGTACACAGATATCCAACCTTTTGAGTGGGTGGGTGGGTGGGTATCCTGGGTATTATCGGTGCTGACATCCAACATAGCAAAATGCTTATTTCCATCATGTATTATGGTAGCATAGATATAATAATGAAGTCCACACCCTATTATATCAACTTGAAGTGCGAGAACGTCACTCAGAATCTCAGAAGCCCCCGAGAGGATAAGGCGCTCGTGATGCGACCTGACAAGGTCACACGAGGAGTGATATGAAGAGTGATGATGTGGCGAGTAACGAGTGATGTGTTGTGATGTGATCTGAGAAGGCACATGACGATCATGGCAACTGACCCGAGTGGATATTCAGCTGGGTAGCTGCGTAGTGGCATCGATAGCACGTTAAACATTGAATTCAAATTATGTCGTTGAACAGAAATGGTTCGGTAAGATGGTGGGCTCATCGTATGTGTAAAAATATCTGCTTAGCCAAGATTCTGATCCCAGAATGTATTAAATGAAGACATTTGGATTAAAAGTACCAAAACACCTAATTACAACGGAGACTATTATCAAGACATTTCATCGTCCAGTGATGTGTACGTTCAGGCTAAGATTTAAGAACCCCGAAGACAATGGGATTAAATGAGGCCAATTGCAGAGTGTAGGGGAGACCGGGGCTATATGATACACGGGATGGATGATACAACAACATTTTCTCCAAAAGTATGAAGCCGGTTTCTATGGCTACCACACATGCTGCTATTGGCACCCTCTTCTTGCGGTTAGAACAAGCTCAAGTCATTTCGACCCGCGGCTGCGGAATGGTGACGATGTGACACGGTTTTGAGGCGAAAGTAAAATTATAATGTCTGTGGTTCCCACTTAATTTCTAATTGTACGCCCACTTGCTAACATTTTAGGTGTCTGTTATCATTACCATGTTCGCTCAGCTTTGCAACGGTGAAATGCTTTTATCGTTTGCCGCTACACTGTACTCGCAATGTTGCATAACATGTTTCAGCCTGCAACAAAAAGCCTATGGGGTAAATTGATACACCCTGCATCAACCTAATCAGCCTTTATCAACCTCAGCCTTTTTCAACGTATTGTGGACTTGTAATGGAATAAAATAACCACAGAATTTACTATTTGTATTAAGGTGTTTGCTAAAACTGTTTCAAGATAATCTTATTCAATATTTCTACGGGAATTTATCACCTGACGGAAAAGACTGAACAAAGGAAAAGGTGCAGCTACGAAATGAACGTTTGCGCATTCCATAAATGTCATAAACCATGAGCTATGGTCAGCCAGGACTCAAAACAGGATTTTTACTCTAAAAGTGAAACATAGACCTTTTAGATGGCGTGAAGTAATGCCACCTATATATAATGTTTTATTTCACTTACATTTTATCAACTTACCCCATCGTTAGTAACAACTTACCCCTACAGAGGGGTAAGTTGATGAACCGGTAGTTGCGTGATGTTTGGCTCTCTGGTGGAAAGCCCCGAGGATGCCACGAAAAATATAATTATTGGGGATGATACTAGAAGGTTTAGGCTTGGCATAGGTGTGGCTATCTCCTCGCTATCCTTCCAAAGTGATGAGTTATTTTGAGTTTCGCAAAAATTGTATGAACTAGACCTGATCTCCCCTATATTTCGGAACACTACTTGTGGTGCAAGCCGTTAAATGGGTATAGGAAAGTAGATTTTGTGCGTTGTAGTCCATAGACGTCATTGTTAAGCTATAATATCATTGGGCATGCGCAGTGGCGTAGCGAAGGGGGAAGGGTATTGCAGCATTCCCCTCCCCATGAGAGGTTGTGCCCCCCCCCAACGAATAATCGCGCCGGGGTTCGGAAAAATAGCGTCAGTCTCCCTAAAAATCCTGCTGGTGTCCCCAACAATCGCACCGGGACCCTAAAAATCACTTTGGGGCCCCAAAAAAGTCGCTCAGGTTACCTGGAAATGATGCTGGTGGTTCCCAAAATCCCACCAAGGCACCTCAAAATCACACCGGGGGCCTAAAAAATTGTTCCAGGACCCTAAAAGTAACGCTGAGGGCTCCAAAATGTGGGCCCGGCCCCTGAAAATACCGCTGGGCATCTAAAAAGTCACGCCCGGACCCCGATAAATCCGCCTTGGCCCCAGAAAATAACGCTAAGGCCTTAAAAGATCGCGCCCTGGAAATCACGCTGGGGGCAAAAAGGCCGGAAATCACGCCGGGGCCCCCGAAAACGACGCGGGCCCCAAAAAGACTCGCCGGCCCCTCAAAATCACGCGGGTCCCAAAAGGTCTGGCCGGGGCCTCTGACAATCGAGCTGGAGCCCAAAACGTTGGACCGGGGCCCCACAAAACCACGCTGGGAGCACAAAAAAAGGTCGTGCCGTGATCCTTGAAAATCACGATGGGGCCGCAAAAAGACGGGCTGGGCCCCTGAAGATCACGCTGGGGGGCTTAAAAGTTCGCACCTGGGCCCTGAAAATCAGGCTGAGGGCCGAACAAAATGTCGTGCCGGTGCTCTTGAAAATCACAACGGGGACTCCAAAAGGTTGGGCCTGAAGGTACGAACTTAAAATCCCGTTGAACCTGAAGGTACCAAAAAGTCACGCTTGGGCCCCTGAAAATCACGCCAGGAGTTCGACAGGTCGCACCGAGGCCCCAAAAGTCTCATCGGGAACACACAATACATGGAGCCGGTGCAACGAAAAAAACAGTCTGGACATGGAAAATCACTCTGAGCAGGGGCGTCGCCACCGGGGGGTGTCAGAGGGGGAAGTGGCCCCCCCCCCCTGCCGTGAGACTGGGGGGGGGGGCGCCGCCTCCATGAAATTTGAGGAGGCCTCCGGAACGGAACACATCCGGAAATTCACAGGAAAAAAGTGAGCAAGGAGGCCGACGAGACATGACAGGAGGCCTCCAAGACGTGAGAGGAGGCACCTCATTTGAAGAAAGAGTCACCTAGGAGAGGATAGGAGGCCCCAGAAATCAAGAGAGTGGCAACAATTGGCACGAAGGCCCCCAGGAATGCAAAGGAGGCCCCCAGGATTGCAAAGGAGGCCTCCAGGATTACAAATGAAGCCCCCAGGATTGCAAAGGAGGCCCCAGGATTGCAAAGGAGGCCCCAAGATTGCAAAGGAGACCCACAGGATTGCAAAGGATGAATCCAGAATTGCAAAGGAGGCCCCCAGGATTGCAAAGGAGGCCCACAGGATTGCAAAGGATGCCCCCAGGATTGCAAAGGAGGCCCCAATACGGGAAGGGAGACCTCAGAAAATGAGAGGAGGCCCTCAGACGGAAGAGAAAGCCAATGGATATGAGATGAGGTTTCGGAGACGCAAAAGCAGTCCCCAAAACGGGTAAGGTTCCGCCAAGATGGAAAATGATGATCCAGAAAAGTGTCAGGAAGCACCTAATTCGGAAGAGGACGCTATAAGATTGGAAATGAGACCCTATGATGAACGAGGAAGCTCCTAAAATAGGAGAGAAGGGTCATTAGATAAGAGGGATGGCTCCCAGGCGAGAAAGAAGGCTCCAAGACGGGTAAGAAGGTCCCCAGGAAATGACAAGGTAACTGAGATAGGAAAGGTTGCTTGTAATTTGGAAGAGGAGGTACCTGAGAGAGAAGAGGAGTCCACCAGGAGATAAGAGGCCACCCTTAAAATGGACAAAGATAGAATCAAAACGCAGAGCAGGAGGCCCCCAAGACGTGAGAGGAGGCCCCTAATTTGACAAAGAAAGCCTCTAGAAGAGAAAAGGAGGCGCCTGTCGGACTTGAGAGGAGTCTCTCAAGAAGGAGTAGGAGGTCTTCAGGGCCGAATGAGGCCCCGACGACCGGAAGGAATTTCCAGGAAATGAGAGAAGGCCCTTAAGATGGGAGTGGTAGGTAGCAGGTATGGAAGGAGGCGAGGTTTCCAAAATTGAAGATCCCTCAAGACGGGTAAGCTTTGCGAGGACAAAGGAGGAAGCCCACGAGGCGTGGCAGGAGGTCCCTAATTTGGCAGAGGATGCCAAATCCTCTCCCACCAATCTCCCCCCCCAATCCCCCTAAAAAAAACCCCCCCCCCCCCCCTGGAACATGAGAGGAAGTCCCATGCCATGTTAAAGGGACCCCAGGATGTGGGAGGAGGCCCTCCAAAACAGGAGAGTGTGACCATTGAATATGGAGGAGGGTAGGACGCACGAGGAGACATCCAAAACCGGTAAAGATGCTCCAGGAAATGAGACAGACCCCTAAGACGCGAGAGGAGGCCTATAATTTGCAAGAAGCCCCTGAAATGGTAGGAGTCGTGCCGGGTGTACTTGAAAATCACGATATGGGCCCGAAAAGATCCTGCCGGGGCTACTGAAAATCACGCTGAGCCTAGTGGTACCAAAAAGTCACGCCCGGACCATGAAAATCACGCTAGGGGCACGATAGGTCGTACCGTTCCCTAACAGTATCATTGGGACACAAATGAAACCGGGGCAACGAAAAACAATCCGGATATGGATAATCACTCTGGGGCCCCAACAATGGCACCAAAAGCATCCAAAACGTATTGGACCCCCACAAAGTGTCGAGGTCGCTAAAACTCGCGCTAGGGATCCAAGCAAATGACGTCAGAACACAAAAGATTACATTAGACTAAAAAAGTAGCGTCGCAGCCCTTGAAAATCTCACTGGGGACCAGAGTTCGCGCCTGGACCCCAAAGGTTGCAGCTGCCACAAAAATCAATTATCAACCGGAATGTCACTCTGCGCCCCCAAAGAAAATCAGGTCAGAGTCCCCCCTAAACCCGTTGGGCACTGGAAAAAAACGTGTCAGGGCACCGAAAAAAATCGCACCTGGAGACCCAAGAATCGTACCGGGACTCAAAAATATCACTTAAGGACCTTTAAAAAAATAGAACTAGATGACCAAAATTTCGCACCGAGACTCGATCGAATCGACCCCAGCACCGGAAAATTAAGAACAGGTCCTGAAAAAAATACCCGGGGGGCTTTTATACTCCGAAATATACTTTTCATTGGCTGAAAAAAAAACTCCTTCGGTGGCCGCAGTGGCATATCAAAGGGGCAAATGCCCCCTCCCTCCTTAGAGGGATATGCTCCCAAGAATCGAGCCGAGGCCCCCAAAAGTCGTGCTGGGGCCACAAAAATTCCCGTCGGTCCACCAGAATTCGCGTAGGGGTTCCAAGTAAATACGGCGGGCCCCAGAAAACTCGCTCCGAGGCCCGAAAATCTGTAACAGGAACCGCCAAGATCGCGTTGGGGCCACAGCTAAGTACAACGCGCCCCGTAAACTCGAACCGGTTCCACCAAATATCGCGCTCGGACCCACAATTCCCATCGGTAGTCCCAAACATTTGGTCTGGGCATCACAAATTCGCGTCGGGACTGCCAACAATTGGCGTCTCGGGCCCCACATAAGCACCGTGTGACCCCCAAAGTCGCATCGGTATCCGAAAAATAAAGCCGGAGCCCTCCAAAATAAGGAGGGATTAAAAAAAAGCCCGGGTCAGGAAAATGGTTCTGGAGGACCGAACATATCATCAGATGCCTTCACAAATCGCGTACGGCATCGAAAAACATACCGGAGCTCGAAGAAAATCAAGGTGAGATACAAAAACATGGAGCCAGGGACTCGAAAAGTCAGACCGGGATTCGAAATTTAAAGAAAATTCAGAAGAGATCCACAAAAATAGCGTTGAGCCCAGATAGCTGGCGTTGGGTCCCCGGAACCACGCGCCTGGCGCGACAAGTCGCGCTAGGACCCAGAAAAATCGCACCAAAGCCCCAAAATCGTTCTGCGGCCCCAAAAATGTGCGTCAGAAGCCCTAAATAAACACAGCGGGACCCTAAGAGCACAACGGGGAACGAAAATGCAACTGGCCTTCCAAAGCTCAGTCTCGCAAAAAGCGACAGGGCCCTAAAACATGCGTTGCAGCTCTAAATAAATACACCGGGAACTCTAAAAGAAAATACACAAAAATCACCGGAAGCTCTCAAGGCACACAGGGGCCATGCGACCGCACAAGGGCTTGAAAAGAGGCTGGGGCCGCAAAAAGCAACAACAACACTAAGTAAACACATCGATATTTTTGAAAGCGCACCGACAACTAAGAAAAATAATCGGTGCACAAAAAAGCAACAAACCCTAAAACGAGCAGGGGTTTCGAAATGCGTTGGGTCTCTAACAAAAATGGATTGGAGTCCTAAGACACATCCGTAGACGAAGAAATACGAAACGGGTCCAAATAAGTACACTCAGGCAGGGCCTCGGTTCGGTAGCCAGCCTGGAAGCATGTTTAATCACAGATATGAGGTGCATCAAAGCTCAGCGGATATCCGCAATTCTTTACCATAGATTACGGGAAGGAGGGAACTAATGATCGAATTTAATTAATCGAATTTTCGCAGCGAACGCCCATACGAAGCATTTCATCACATTAGATATGGCGCAGGTATATCACGTGGCAGCAATTAGCAAAGCGTAGGATGCCCAGCAGAATCCGTAGCATCGCACGAAGTGTGGCGAATGCGCCGAATGCGCAAGATGGGTGTGCACGTGCATTAATGTTGGCGTCGTGGCGACCGGGCACTATGAACTGTAATGCCTGAAATTGGGAAATTTTACATTTTAAAGTGATTTGTGTAGGTGTAATTTCAGCAGTGCGAGGTGACTTATCAAAGGATACCAAAAGAATATATTCGAACAGGGTGGTTGAGCTAGGATTGAAATCCGACGAATCAGAAACGATTGTGGTAGATTAGTCCCCTCCACAGGATAATTAAGTTGGTCCCTAATTATTTTATTTAAAACGGTCCACTTTGACAAAATAGTGGTCGAAATCGGAAGACTTTTTATTGAGTAGGTGGACCCCCTCCAAATACGTTTGCCCCCCACTCCCCTTGACGCAAATATAGGTACGTCACTGGTCCCCAAATAATTTTCAGAAACATACGCCCATGGAGCAAGGGCAACATTGAGGGGGCAAATTCCCCCTCACAAGGACACAAAACAACACCGATGCCTGATATTAAATGGGAGGAATGATGTTTTTAAATTTATTTTCTTCCTACAAGCTTGTCTTCTGTGATTGCAGCCTGCATGATTAGAGCTTCCCAGCTTCAATACCTTCTCAACGACATAATTTACAAAACGGTACAGCACAGCGAAAACCATGGGCGTGATGGCGTGGAATTTGAAGGTTTTGCATTATTTATGCATTGTCATTGTTACATTGTTGCATTGCCATTGATGCATTGCTGTTTAATGCTTGTTCTTGCCGTGAATTTATTCGCGGAGGATTTATTATTTTAGCTTCTGTGCCAAGTGCCTTGCAGCCAGCACCAAATGTTATAAAAATATATAAATCTCTAAGATGACGATCAGAAAACCAATTCAATCCACTTCTCGTTGTCACCTTCGAGAAATTGTCGTCCCAGGACTGAGAAATGATCGTTTAAGTTTGTTTATGAGATCAAGCTGGTCGGAATGACTAACCGTAGTGATGAACCTAGCTATATTCAGTTCAACTTGGTGGGCATAGAAGTGGGTTGATCAATGGGAGATATCTTTAAGATATGCTCACCACCAGCCCCACCAGCTCGCTGCAATCTAGAGGCCAGCGGGAAGATTCTTCTCGTCGATAAAGCATAAAGGCATTGGCTTGTTTTGGCACTGACGTATTTATCCACATTTGCTTATTTATACCCTGGTATGGCTCAGTTCTCAGTGAAAAAAGGATTCTTGCTATTGCGTTTTGCGTAAATGATGCACCATGCCAAGAACAAACAAGACATCAACATGAAATCATGTTCCCCATTCGGGAACCATACTAAGAGCCTAAAAAGCAATAGGAGGCCCTAACACAGTGGAGGCCCCCTTTCGGGGAGCAGGAGGCCCCCTATCAACATTGCCCCCCCTGGAAGAGTTTCGTGGCGACGCCACTGACTCTGAGGTCCTAGCAATCGCTCCGAAAGAAACCAAAATGTGTTTGGCCCCCAAAGACGTGTCGAGGCCATTCAACCTCGCGATAGGCATCCCAACAAATGAAGAGAGGGTCCAAAAATCGCACTTAGACGCAAAAACGTCGCGCCGCTGCCCTTCGGAATCACATTATGGGCCAAAAAAGTCGTGCCGGAGCCCCACAAGTTGCAGCTGCACTCCCGCAAATCAATTCCTATCCTGAATGTTACTCTGCGGCCACAAAAATTGCGTCAAAAACCAAAAAAAACGCGTCGGGCCCCGGCAAAGAAGCGCGTTAGATCATCGAGAAAAAAAACAATGCACAGGGAGCACGAAGAATCGTATCGGAGCCCAAAAGTATCGCGTAGGAGGCTTGCAAAAAAAATTCAACTTGACCCCCAAAAAATTACAAAAGGACTCCATCGAGTCGACCCGAGCACCGGAAAATTCAGAGAACAGGTCCAGAAAGAAAGGTCTCATATGGGCCTTTCTACTCTGAAGGGTGCCATCGGCTGGAAAAAAAAAAAACTCATTGAGCAGCCACAGTGGCATATCAGAGGCAAATGTCCCCCCCTCCATCCTGAAGTGGTGTGCTTCCAAGAACCCAAGAATCGCGTCTGAGTCCGCAAAAAATAGTTCTGGTGCCCCATAAATTCGCCTCGAGGCCCCCATAATTAGGTGTTATAAATGAATACAGCGGGTACAAATTGCACCGGGCCCGTAAATTTGCACCGAGGAACGCCAAAATCGCGCTGGGGCCCGATAAATACAACGCGACCCGCGAACTATCACCAAACCCCCCAAATATCGCGTTTTGACCCAAAATTCCTGTCAGTAGTCGCATAAATCCTTGTCGGGGCATCAAAAATTCACCTTGGGGCTCCCAACACTTGGCATCCAGGGCTCAAAATAAGCACAGCGTGGCCCCAAAATCACATCGAAACCCGACAAGGATCAAGACGGAGCCCTCCAAAATAAAGAGAGATTCAGGAAAATAATCGTACGAGCCAGGAAAATCGCTCTTTAACTCAAACATCCAGTGATAAATTATTGGTGAAATAGGATGGAAAGTATCACTTTCTGAACACTTAACAGACATCCTTTCCCAAGAAGTATCGACATCATGCTTCTTGATTCTTTATGAAGTCTCCATGCCTCGTTTCTTAATAAAAAAATAGTGCATAAGTAATATGCTTATGTTCCCCAATACGGATTGTGATACACAGGCATCTCGTAACACAATTATCGGTGCTACCAGATACATACATAGCAGACATAGCAGACCTATGATGTGGTTTGCTATACAATAGCATTTGTTGATAGTATGGCATTTGTCGTCATTATCATTAATATATGTATTGTGTGTAAATAAGATATATATACGACCTTCAATATACCAGGAGGTGCTGAGTTGACATCAAAAGTAACGATAAGGGTTGTACTTTGTACTATTGAAGGTCGTATATATATATTTTATTTACACACAATGTCTAAAACCCAGGAGCATCTAACAGCCATTCTTCGTTATATTAAACAATATATGTATTGGTATAATGAATATCTCCGCAATAAATTCATTTACGTATGACTACGCTATTGGTTCAAAGCTTAGCTTGAAGGACTTTGACGATATTTTAAGTGATATACTTCTGTGACAAATTTCGACATCCTACTGTACTCGACTCGACACTTCACACCTAACGAAAAACAAATATTTTAACAATAAAAACATACCACCAGATGCCTTAACAAATCGCATCCGGCACCGAAAAACGTAACGGAGCACGGAAAATCGCCGCGGGACAAAGAAAAATAATGTCGCCGGGGGCCGGAAAAATCAGGCCGTGGCTCGGACTTTACATAATTCAGAAGAAGTCACCCCAAATTTTGTGGAGCCCAGCAAACTGGCGTCGGATCCCGGAACCACGCACCTGGGCCCGAACAGTCGCGACGGGACACCGAGAAATTATACCGGAGCACCAAATATCGTGCTGGAGTCCCACAAATGTGAGCGAGGAACCCCAAATAAACCTAGGGGAACTCTAAGAACACAACTGGAGGACGAACATGCACCGGGCCCTCCAAAGCGTGCCGACTCTGGCAAAAGGCGGAAGGGCCTTAGAACATGCGTTGCAGCTCTAAATAACAAACCGGGAGCTCTAGAAAAACGCAACGGGGCCCAAAAAAAACACACTGGGGCCTTGATACCGCATGGGACATCAAAAACAGGCTGGGGCGCTAAAGATCGACATGGTCCTAGAAAGGGAACAAAAAGACCGGGCACTAAATACACACTTCGGGGTCTGCGAGAACGCGCTGATGCCTAAAACTACATCGTCGGTGCACACAAACGCAACAAACCTCTAAAAAGAGCCGAGGTCGCAAAAAAGTGCCGGGCCCCTAACAAATATTGGCTGGAGCCATAAAACACATCAGTAGATAAAGAAAAACGGAACGGTCCAAAAAATAACACCTAACTAGAGCCTTAGTTCGATAGCCAATCTGAGAGCGTATTTAAGGGATGAGGCGCATCAAAGCTCAGCGGTTTTCCGGATTTCTTAGCCATCAGAAAAAGTTGGAAAAGGAGAACTAATCATCGAATTGAATTGATCGAACTAATTGAATTCAGGATGGGCTCTTGTGGCTCTTAAGTCTGAACACGTTATGACTTTATGAGGTGCCGTATGTTGTCACCTGTCAGCTATTTTGCACTGAATTGTTGGCCCCAAAAATAAGTGCTTACATTCCGTTTCAGCCGGGTGCCACATGTAGTTGTAGCATTTCGTTTCAAGTGGCGGATATTCTAAGATGCACGATGTGTACTACATAGATGATTGAGGCGACTGATCACCCATGTGTTGGAGTTAGGCCCTGATGACGAACACCATACAGTGTATTTTTATGTATTATGTTTTTCTTTGCCCCAGTCTGTCAGCCTGCCAATCTTGGTCTGCCAGACACCGGATCAAATAATTTTCAACCAGCGATCACCCGTCTTTCCTGTTTCTCATCCTTTCCGGCACCAATCATGATACTTCTTTTGCCATGAGCCAGCAAGTCAGCTACGTTCTTGCTTATTCTTTCTCCTCACCAACATCGGTGAACATTTACAACGGGTACGTGTCCGTACAAATCCGTGTTTAAGGTTTGAGAGCACCGCCTGCGGCAAAAGTACATTGCAGCCGTTTTGTTTGTGGAAAAGCGGAGTCAGTTTTCTATACAACATCTTTGGAGGTGGTTTACCGCAAGCTGTAAACGTCTTGCTAGCGATGGTGTGTTGGAGCCCAGATGACCGTATCGCGAAGTCATCGACAATGAGCGAACGTCCGATGCTTTGCGGCACTTCATCCCGAATATAGTTTGATGATAGCAAACAGGGCAACACTTAAAACACTGCCCCGTGGAACTCCATTGATTTGGCGGAATCGCTCGGAAAGCTCGTGTCCCACTCGGACGCAGAAGAGGCGATCTTTAAGAAATTGTGGGATAAAGAATCCCAAGTTCCCGCGGATTCCACATTTCTTGGTCTTTAACAAGATTCCGTGTCGCCAAATGAAGTCATAGGCTGCTTCTATATCGAAGAAAATAGCTCCAACATGTCTGCGCTTAAAAGCGACTAAAATAGTGGTGTCGAGTGTTAAAAGATGATCAGTTGTACAGCGGTGCTTCCTAAATCAACACTGTGCGTTGATAAAAAGTCCTGTTCTTCCAGAAACCAGGTGACTCGAACGTTCACCTCTTTTTTATAGGATCTTGCAAAGACACGTGGTCAGAGCAATCGGCCGGTAGCGCAATGGGTCTCAACCGCTCTTTCTTGGTTTGTGTATAGGGACCACTATGGCCTCCCGACAAGAATCCGGAAAGTAGCCTTCCTCCCATATTGTGTGCCGTGTAGCCAAAAGTACGTCAAGGACTCGTACAGGTAGGTGTTTGAACATATCATTGTGCATTTCGTCAGGTTCCTCTGTCACACTCTTTAGACTTCTGATCGCTGAACCCAACTCATAAATACTGAATGGTTGGTTATAACATAGATGGTCAGGTGTGGAGAAGTCAATTGGCTTGGCTTCCAATTTGACTTTCTGGCGAAGAAATTGTTGGCAGTAGTTTCCATCTCCACTGCGGGTTGCTAGGGCTTGGGCTATTTCCACAGCGATCTCAGCGGGATGGGTCACGTCAACACCAGACACATGTAGTACTGGGGGACGGACCGCGTAATATTGGCCAGCAATGCGCTTTATGCGAGACCATACTTGGGTCGTTGGGGTAAATCGATTAATGGTAGATACATGCTACCTCCACGACTTCTTCTTTGCTGCCCGTATAGCACGGCGCTTTAAGGTTCGTGCTTTTTGAAAAGCAATGAAGTTTATGTGGTTGCTATTATTGTCGCATTTCTTAAAAGCTCGTTTACGTGCTCGTATGGCGTCACAACATTCTCTTGACCACCACGGAACTGGAGTGCGACGTGGGGCACCAGAATGTCGTGGAATGTAAGAGTTGACTGAGTACAGAAGCATAGAAGCAAATTATTCCACCGAAGGTGCACTTATATCAGCGTTGCTTGATGGGTAGACCTCCATAGTGTGCTCAAATTTCCCCCAGTCAACTTTTTTCCAAATTCCACCATTGAGGCCTGCAGTCAGGCATCACGCTGTCCTTGTAGTGTATAAAGATGGGAAAATTGTCGCTACCAAGTGCGTTGTCAGAAGCCAACCAAGTCATAAAGTGCGCCAGAGAAGGACTTGCAAGATTCAGGTCGATCGCGGAGGTAAGACCAGATGGAAGAGTGAAGTGGGTGGCTGCACCCGTGTTTAAAAGGCAGAGGGCTTCGTCCATAATATAGCTCTCCACAGCTCGGCCGCGATAATTTATGGATGCACATCCCCATGCGGCGTGGTGAGCGTTGAAGTCACCGAGGAGCAAGACAGGCTGGACCAGTTGGGGCATCAGGCGTCTGAGCTCAGCAGACGGCAGCAGATGACCAGGAGGAAGATAGATGGAGAATATTGTTATCGCGTGCCGGCGGAAGCTGACGGTTGCAGCAGCTGCTTGGAGAGAGGTATCCAGCGCTACCTCCTGGTAAGGATTGTTATGATGAACGGCTATAAGTACACCTCGGCTATAAGTACACCTATATAAGCGCAATGGTCTCTGGTGCCCTTTTTTGTAATAACCAGATCATTTTTAGGTGGAGCAGGGAGTGTGATGGTAACTTTGTCTCCTGGAGATATACAACCATCGGACAGTGCTGGTTTGAAACTATCTCGAGGTCGGCCATGTTTGTACGAACCCCTCTGTAGTTCCATTGTAAAATAACAGGCATTAAAATGCTTGTTAAGGGTAGTAAAACAGTTCAAAAAGTCAAAGTCGCCGACTACAGTTGACTAGAGTGCTCAACTAAAATTCGCTGTCGACTCCCCGAGAACCACCCGCAGCGAGGATGTCCGCGGCCGCGATCTCTGCGACCCACTCTCCGGGGATGATCCCGCCCAGGGCAATACACGCTTTTCAGCACGCGGGTCTACACGCGACATCGGCGACTGGGAAGAGTCGGCCAGGGACGCCGGTGGAGGTGCATCTACCCCGGACAGCCCCCCCGGGCTGGTGCGCGGGACGGGGCCTCCACTCGTCGACGGGGCGAGGGAGGAGTGTGGAGAGCGTTCGCATGGGGAGGAGGGGGAGGGCGCATTTTGGGTGGCTACTCCCCACAGCTGAGGATCTGGATGGAGTCTCCACGCGCCTTCGCGGCGAAGGAGTGGCTGGCCTGGGAGGAGCAGGCTTATCCGTTCCTTGGCCGGCTGATGCACGTACTCCCTCCATTTCAGCAAGACGCGCTCGCTTCGCATCGCGGGCGCGTCTTTCGGCTTCCTGCCTCTGGAGGTTTACCTTCTGTAGCCTGTTTCATAAAGCAAAATTTCGGTGTAAGTAGTAAGTGGTAAGTAGTAAAATTATGTTTCACAAAACAAAATCTACAATTTTAATTTAATACTTCAAATCTACTACTTACTACTTACTACCATCCTGAGCTAAATTCAGACAGGCTGTTTCATAAAAGTTACTACTTACAACTACAACTACAATTTGTAGTAAAAGTGAAGCAGAACTTACTTCCAAGGTTTAATCTGCCTCATCCATGGTAAATCTTTCTCTGATCTATTAAGCATGGATGTTGAAAATACAAGGCGACGAAGGCCACGGAGATTCAGGCCGCGCGTGAACATGAACCTGGATCCGCCAGAGCCATTACGGTAAGAGCTTATACTGATGTTTTTTTTTCTCAAATGAAAAGCAAGTAGTTCGTATTGATGGTGATAGATTAGCTCCTGACTCTCCGTGGATTAGCTGATGGGGGTGAACATTTTCTCAGAAGGGCGCTTTCCGCGGAAAATTCGGCGAGCGGGAAGGATGAGTTCATGCATACTGAGGGGCGTTTCTCGTCTCAAAATGACCCCTTTTCCTCTGAAAGAGTTACTTTTGGCAGATAAATCCGTTGAGGGTACGGGACGCTTTCCCGTCCGGAGAGACGCCATGGGTGGGGGCACATGCTCCAAGTGTCCCCTGTATCCACCTCTGGTCCAAATGGCCTTGATAAATTTTGATGCGGCTATTTCATTCAGTCGATCAGCTGATGTAGAACTACAACAATTGTAACTTTACAACAATCAGTTAGCGCCCATGTCGCAGCGGTCACGTGCAACGCTCGCTTTTTTTCCACGCTCGCACACTTTCTTGCAGTTACCGCAGTCACAGTCAGTTACAGTGAAGGTGGACCGATCGACGTGGTCAATCCGTAGAAGTGGTGCACTGTGGGGGCCTGAGTCAATGCAAAGTAGGTGGGATGTCCAAGAATTAACGGGCGTTGTCATTATCAGCATCTGTCTGATTCACGCTCTAACGGGATATTCTAACAACCCAGGCGGTGTTTGACGTGAGCTGAGGAAATATTTTCGTGCTGCTTTTCGTTGGCGGTGGTCATTTGGCTTCCATAATGAAGGCCGCATTCTATTGATATTGATACTATTGATACCAGATCAAATTGTAAGTAGAACGGATGTCAGCATTTCTGGTTGTTTTGTCAGTTGATTGAGGTACAGCCCATACTTTATTTTTATGGTTATCTTCGGTGGTACAGGTTCAAGCTGCATAATCTTTTCCAAAACGTGGCACGAAGCAATATTGGCCTTTGGGTGCGCTCCGCGCACATCTGGGGACCCCTTGAATATATATATATATATATATATATATATATATATATATATATATATATATATATATATATATATATATATATATATATATATATATATATATATATAAATAATATATATTATATAAATATATATATATTTATATATATATATATATATATATATATATATATATATATATATATATATATATATATATATATAAATATATATATATATATATATATAAATATATATATATATAATATATATATATACATATATATATATATATATATATATATATATATATATATATATATATATATATATATATATATATATATATATATATATATATATATATATATATATATATATATATATATATATATATACATATATATATATATATATATATATATATATATATATATATATATATATATATCTTCAGGACTTGGTAAATGAAGACAAATCTCCTCCTGTTCAACAAGTTTTCTAGACAATATAGACCCACTCCCCCACAAAAACAGGGGCCTTCGCCCATTTCACTGCCCTGCTCCCTACCCCTACCACCACCACCACCACTTGTAATCTACCCACTTGTAAGCAGGATGACACGCTTTCTCTTGTTGAGCTCCCCGATATAATTTTTTTTTCTGCACGAGCAAGTAAAAAGGTGCCTGAAAATTACAATTAGCCCATGTTGCCCATGCTTGTTCTCGTTTGCTTCATTGATCCGAGCTGAACCTTTCAGCCTACATTAAAGAAAAATCCTTACAATTACATTTGTTATTCAATGGTTAAAATATTACGATTTATGCATGCCTTTTTCAACAGTTCGGTATCTACAGTGACAGAAAATATTTCAATATTATGTTTTCTTAATTTCTTGATGGCAACTTGTTTGATTTAATCGTGGCAAATTCGGCTCACGTATCCAACTCGACGCATTTACTCCTGACGAGAATTTACTACGACTTGATTACAATGTACAACTTGTATATGAAACAGAGTAAAGTAGTAAGTAGTAAATTAAAACTTACGTCAGTGTAGTAAGTAGTAAGTTGTAAAACAGTTTATGAAACAGGCTACTGAAGTGGCAATGATCTGCCGGTGTTGGCAGCAGGCAACGTCGGTGCAGAGCAATCTCTTAGCAATCAGAGCTTCTCCGTAAGTCGGCAGGAACTGGAGGTGATTTTCACTGGGAAGTGGTAGAAAGGGGTTCAGCATGAAAATTCAGGTTTCGCTCTGGCAATGAGATGATGGAGAGTCCAAAAGATCGTAACAAATCACTAAGTTGGGGGAGAAACTGAGAGGCACTGGAAGGCTCTCGGTGAGTGGCTGCAGGCTGTGCTATTTTTACCTTGCTTGCGTACGACACGCTGGGATGGGTATCCGCGTAGATTCCTCTCGCCCGCTGAAACGATATATTCCTAGAGCATTTCAGGGTTAGTATTTATTTTTATTTCACATTTACTGGACAGGCCTTGTCGAAGGCAGTGTGTGGTACCTGTCCTTGACCGCAATTCACACACCACACGCTTTCAGCTTCACATTTTCCACTGGTGTGTCCTACCGTACCACACCCATCACAGGACAGGCGACCACGGCAATACTGGGTAGTGTGGCCGTGTCTCTGACACAGAAAACATCGCATGGGGTTTGAATAAAAGCACGCACCTTCACCTTAACGTAGCCTACGTGTAATGTCGAGGGGAGATCTGTATAATTAAAAGTCAGAACAATGTTGTTCGTCGCTCGTAATTCGTTTCATCTCCTCACCTTTATCCTACGCACTTCAATGACACCTAATTCTGGCAGGCCGTCGACAATGTCAGAGTCTGATACGTCCCTGAAATCGAAACAGTTTATCCCACATTTGGAGTAGTTCTTCGTCTTATGTGGCTCAACAAAACTATGTATAGTGACATACCTCATCCTGCCCTGGTATCTCACATAGTAAGCAAATTATGTTGCCTCGATGGTTCTCTTCGCGTCATCAACGCTCCGAAATTCTACCTCGATTCCTCCATCTAGTAGCTTTTCACACCTGGCGACGTCTCCAAATTTGTCACATCCAAGCTTTCGCTCAAGGGGCGAAAGGGCAGACAAACTCCTTCCAGGGTCACTCGATTTCAGTATTAGTATTCGCGGCGATGTCAACCGGGGTTCCGAACTGATACTCCGAGCTACATTCCCGCTATGGGAAGCAGTGGTAGTCACAACGGGACGGAAGTGAGATGTGCATGGCGGTACGCCTCTGTAGGCGTTGGGTCAGTGGTCTGGTCCCTGTTTGAAGGACCAGGAGTGTTTTGAGTTGTTGGAAATGCCATATGATGAATTTTATTTCTGCCCCGCGGACGTCCCACAACACTGGGCCCTGCTGGGGGGACGCCTGTGCCCCGCAAGCGGGAGGACATCAGACGCCCGCGGAACTATACGGGGCAGGCGGTGCCTTCGCCCGGCCGGGAGAGAGACTCACCACCCCGACCGGGATCCAGCGCCGCCCACCCCTTGACCCCAGCCGGCCGGGCCGGCAGACACTAGGAAGAGACCCAGGCCCCCAGTCCGAGGCGACTTGCCACTTGACCCATTTTGGGCCATATGGGACCGCCCGCCCTTCCGGGATATCGGGACCAAAGAGGCGTGTTGCTCCCCCGTCACAACTAGCATCGTGCGACGGGGTCCTCAGCCTCCAGGACTCCGTCAGCTCCGGGGGACGGGCCGATGGGGCGCGACTACCCCGATACAACTGAGCTAGTGGGCAGGACCGGGGAAGTTGTCCCACCTGCTCATAGTAGGGATAGTTGGTGTTGCAGGGCCAGGTGAAGGACATGGATGTTGAGATTGGATGAGCATTGGAACGGGAACGTATGGATGGAAGGACGAGTTAGGCACTCCTAGTCTGGCCCCTCGCTGGCTGACTGGGTCGCCGGATCATTGGGGCACACAATCCCCCCCCCCCCCCACCACCACCTCCGCCACGGAAAGGTGGTGCCTAGTCTGAGGGGGGAGGGGGATGCAGTAGATCACCTAACGGGCCCTCAAAGGTGGGGGGGGGGGGGGGGGATGCAGTAGATCACCTAACGGGCCCTCAAAGGTGGGGGGGGGGGAGGGGGATGCAGTAGATCACCTAACGGGCCCTCAAAGGCGCCCGTTAGGTGACGGTACAAAATGGCCGAGGCTATACATTCTTAACGGTCCTGCGGTCATTCTAGAAAAGGATGGATAGCTGGATTCAGGGGATAAGACAACCATATAGAAGTATTAACATAGAAATACGAAACATAGGGTGTTATCTTGGCCCATTTACTTGGCGATTTGGTGTGGAATAGGACAGATGTTAAGAGCGAAAAACAGAGTGCAGGTGTTTGGTCACCTGGCGATGATCTTCGGCAGGCCTTTGCTGAGGAAGCTGACTAGCTCCTCGTATTGACGAGCGACTCTGTCACGGTCCGACTCGGCGAAGGTGATGTCATGCCCAGCAGCTCGGCGTCGTCTCAGCTCCTCCAGGGTGGCACACGCCTGTCCCAGCACGTGACTGTCACAACTAACAGCCAGCTGTGTCCGGCACAAACAACAGTCAACGGTGTCTGCAAGAGTCAGCAGCAGCTGTGTCCGCCACAGCCAGCAGTCAGTTGTGTCCGCATCAGCCACCGGCCAACTATATCCGTTAAACCTAACAGTTAACTGTGTCAGTTATAGCCAGCATTACCTGTGTCTGTCATGGCCAACAGTAAACTATGTCCGCTACCAGCGAACTATATCTGTCATAACCACCAGTCAACTGCACCTGTCACAAACAGCCACCACCCATGTCCGTCACGGCCAACAGTCAATTGTGTCCGTCATAGGTAACAATCAACTGTGGCTTAACAGGCAGCAGTCAGATGTATCGGTCGCAGCTAATTGTTGCAGTTTGTAGTAATGAAATAAATTGTGGATTTGCTAAGGGCACTATAACTGTTAGGCAGTACAACGAAAATGAACGCCAATTGGAGTCCTTTGCACTGCTGCGTTCGTCCGCGTCAATTTGTCTCAATCGGAATGCCTTATCTTGGGTCGCACAGCAGCATGCCAGCCTATAATTAATCGGCAATTGTATTCCATTTATACTCCACATCCTATCAATTCCATCATGCAATTCTTGTTCGCATAAAATACACTTCTAACCAGAATCGTACTATTTTAGTAAAATTTCAATTTGCACGTACAGCATGACCCCAAGAGCTTCAACACTAATGTCACGGTATCCTCCCCCGTGGCATCCAGATTCGACATATTTTCTTCCATCCAATCTGCGTTAATCGCAGACGAACTCATTAGTTTTCGAGCACGTGAGACTTCTGAATAGAAGTCACTGGCTACTGTCGCCGAGCGTTCGGACTGTGGCTGCTATCGTTTGGCTTCTCTCTCCTCGGATGAAGCTGGGAAATAACAACAGTCTTCCACATGGTTGGCGTGGGCCACGGATTGTCTTCAGTGAGCACAGCATCACCGACTTATTGATATCTGCCTCGCTCTCTGGGAATCTATCGGAAATTGGAATCTTCAGTTCTCGCACGTACTCGCTTCTCCACTGCCTTTACAGGTGGGAAAGTACTTCATTGCGGTACTGCAAGCATCCTCTAAGTCTGTGTGGTCCTTCGTTCGACTCATGAATGTCAAGCGAGATACTTCAGCAGAAGTGGTTACTCAGAAGGTCGAGTGAGGGAGGGGCGAACGTTTTCTAGATCCTTATGTCAGTGAAGTCATTGATCTCGTGTTGATGATTGCTTAATTACGACAGCGACGGTTAGTGGGTTCCCTCCATGTGAGAAGACTTCGACCGAGTGTTCTACCTGGAGCGTCCTTTTTCACACAGACCGCTGGAAGCGCTTGTGCCGGGTGATGCGGCTCTCACTAGTCGTTCGTGTCACAGACGAGCGACAGAAGCGAGTCTGGCGAAGCTGTTCGTCTGGTAAGCATGGACTGGTGTCAGTAGGCACATGTTTCATAACTGTGACAGTGCGGGACATAACAGTGCGGGAAATATTCAGCGCATTTCCTGTCAAACAGAAACAGCTTAGTTCAATCTCTCCATGTCGGCGGGCTCCGCGAATCTTTCAAAGTACATAAGGTAACTGTCTATTTTGTCCCTCTTCTACAAACGGAGGAAGTTCCAATGCCTTTGCTGCACCTCGGGTAGGATTCATAGGCATTCCCATCTCGTTCTGCACATTAAGCTATTGCACGTCATGCTTCCGTTCATTTTCTTTTCCTATCGCCCCTTTCCACTTTCCAGACTTTACTTTTCCATTTCGCGCTCCTGATGCTCTCTCTTGCCCTCTCCCTTCTTTCCTTCTCTCTCTTGCCCTCTCTCTCTCTCTCTCTCTCTCCCTCTTCCATTCCATTTCATTCCATTTGCTGCATGCGATAATTCTGTGCGCACAATATTAATCATAACGTTTCAAATACAGGCATTAAATACATACATACATTAAAATGCCACTAATTATCATCGCAACCACAACATTATTGTTCCACCATTCTTCATTCCATACCAACCTTTCCGAACTCGCATTTCCATCCCGTCCTTCGCTCGTATAACGGGCAGGAGGGCCGGGCTGCTTAGCCTCGGGCGGTCACGTGACCTTGGCCTCGGGCGTTCACGTGACCTTGACACAGACGGGTCGGTGCGCGCGCGGGTTAGTCAGAGTCGGCTGCGAGACGCGAGTGGAAGTGCTGCGTGCTACGTGCGCGCGCGGGACGAACGCTCGATCTAACGTATAACTACAACTACAACTACTACCAGCAATCTATAACTTACCAGTGCTATGGGCGCACAAGAGCTCTGGCATTAAGAGTGGACTAATATTCACAGAGCGCTGTGGAACTGCCTGAACTCGTCGAAAGGTAAGCCCGGCCTCCGTGATTGCCCATTGCCATTGTGTATCCCCGTATTCATTACCTGCTATTGCCTATTGCATACCTAACTCGCCTATTAATTTCCTGGACTAATCCGACACGAAAACAAATAATTTCTCACGGACACAATTCGATTTCAACGCCATCGATATCATACATATTTGTGTAGGGTTCACGAAATAATTCTTACACTGCAACGCAAAATTTGGTGCTTCCTGTCCGGTAATCCGTGAGGAATAATGATCATAATAATGATCATAATCTACTGGATGGTCGTGAGGAATAATGATCATAATCTACTCGTGCAATGTCTGCATGTGCCGGTCGCCATGCAGAGGTGCAAAAATGTGCCAATCGGATACCCTCTCTTGATTCCAAAGGCCGGTTTTGTTACCTATCACATGCGGCCCTACCTCGTGCATTTACGTCTTTTTGCTTACATTCCGGCGCACAGCACCGCCACTGAAGATGCAGATCACTATCTAATTACTCTTGGGAGTAAAAACATTGATTTTCCTCAGTCATTGATTTATTGGTGACAATAAATATTACATAGATGCACATAAAAGCAATCCATTAGCAAGTTTAGCAATGGTGCAGCATGACAGCAAAGAATGAAAATTGTATTGACACACTGGGTATTAGATCGGTCCACCAATACATAGCATTTGCAAAAAGTTTAAAAGTTGTTACTCCTAAAGGCCGCCCCCGTTTCACTTGACGTGCTAACTATCTGAGCCGAATTTCAGGTAAATCGGATAATATTTAGAGGTGGCTCCATTTTGACACTTTTGCTGTTCGTAGATTAATGCAGGCAACCTAACGATCCCATCCAATCCGCATTAACAGCTAACACCTCTGTACACCTTTATATCAGTAGCCATGCGACTATATTGATATTTTTCAACCTTAGCAGATACCCTAAGCGTTATAGCAACGAAGTCAGCTGAGTGTAGACACAATTGCAGCTGTTTGCGCGCGCAAGCGCATCGGCGACTCGGCAGGGAAGAGGCGTTACAGAGTGCGCGCTTCAGCGTGGCGAGCGTGGCTAGGTTTGAGCGCGGATGGTGCTGGCTGGTTAGTTGTTGTGTGGTAAATCGACACTTTGTGAGAAGTGACATAATCGGAAGTTAGAACCTCGGACTATGATTAGTAATTTGTAATTACAGGTTCAAAGAGGGAAAACATCGGAGTCAATCAATGTAGCGTTGATCTCCGGACCCAACTATCTACCGGGCAGTTCTATTTCGGGTCCGTGAATTTTGTACTCAGCTTCGCCTTTTGCCAGTGTGTTTTTGTCATCAGGACAAACATGATCTTACCGGCTCGGTAGCGTACTTGGATAATACATACACTACCTGGAGTTCGGGGGGTCCGTGGTTCGATTCTGTCTGTTGGCAGAACTTTCCGTGGGCCTGCTCCCTACCAGGAGTTGAAACAAGGTAGTGATCGCTGTGCCGCGGGTGAACGCTGACCAAGCGGCGCCTGCGGCATTGGGGTCACGGACGTGATTCGTCTCCGAATCCGACTCGAATAGCCCAAATAATATAGAGCTGGTGGTCGTAAAGCCCCAATTAAAAAACAAAAAAGCAAACATGATCCTCTCCTACCCATGCGGGTCACCTAACCTACACCTTCTGATGCCGGCAGATACGAGTGCTGACGGCGGCGCTGTGAGATGGCGAAGGCTGCTACAACACCTGTAACGCGAACTCTCGCTCAGTCTGGCTTATTGGGAAACCAGAGGAAGAAATTCTGGGGGCTGGCTTGCCTACGAATGGGGCTGTCCTAAGAAATGTTCTGTTCCAACACCAAGAAAAGAACCTATCAATCAAGGAGAGCGCTGAGCTCGCCACAGACGCTACCCTAGCCATCTGGAAGAGGGCGAGAGTTCCAACCCAGCGGAGAGACAACTGTGTGAGAAAGCTACAGAAGCTGTATAACCAGTACCATCTTGTCAGGAAGAACCGAGCGAGGAAAGCAGGTGGTAGCGAACTCAGGGCAATGCTGTTTAAGAATGACCTCGACGAGCTATTCGACATTTCGCACAAACACGCCGTTGCCTCGATGAAGACTGTAGAAGACAAACAATTTCTTCAGCTGCAGCAGCAGGATACCTCCAGCTCCAGCATGTCCGGGGTCGACAAGTGCTTGGCGCAGATGGATGATCGGAAGCGCGCCAGGAGTGAAAAGGAGGCTGCTCGAAAGGATAAGTGGGCGAGGAAGGATCAGCAAGCTAGTGTGGCAACTCCATCGACTTCCACTTTGACTCAGGGCTCAGGAATTGCTTCACTTTCTGAATCGGATGACGACGCTGACGAAGACGAATGGCAGCACCCCGCAGGCAGGAAGAATGCGGCCGTAGGCTCACGCTCAGGAAAAGGGAATATTCTAACCAGAGAAGTGGTGGCCTCGCTTGACCGAGCGAACATTCCTGACCATGGTGCCATGTTCGTGATGGGCACGGTGGCCCAGGCGCTCGGCCATGACCTGGACGATGTTGCGTTGTCCCGATCCACTATTCGACGAGCTCGAGTTTGCACACGGGAGGAGTCGGCGACAGCTGAGCAGAACGCGTTCTACCCTGACGGTCCGCTTCTTCTCCACTGGGACGGAAAAATGCTACCAGACATCGCAGGCAACGGTCAGCAGGTTGACCGAGTCGCCATCCTGGTTACTGGCGGAAATACCGAGCAACTGCTAGCTGTTCCCAAGATCGAACGCGGCACAGGACAGCAGCAGTGCGATGCCTGTCTCCGTGCACTGGAGGACTGGCAGCTGAAGCCGATGATACAGGGGTTCGTGTTCGACACAGCATCGGCCAAAACGGGGCTGCATTCAGGCGCCTGTACTCTCCTGGAAAAGGCACTGGGAAGAGAACTGGTATGGATCGGTTGTCGCCACCATGTATTTGAAGTCATGCCGTCAGCTATGTTCAAAGTCTGCTTGGGTTCCACCACCGCTCTTGAGATACAGATCTTCAAGAAGTTCCAGAAGAGCTGGGCCAACATTGACAAGAGCGACTTCCACCCTGCCGGCGACGAGGTGTTTATTGGCATGCCGGCGGGCCTGCGAGAGGACATGCTGTCCTTCTACGAAGAGGCCATCAAGAGCAACAGTGCACGCGCGGACTACGACGAGCTTCTCCAGCTGTGTCACCTTTTCCTTGGTGTATCCCACGACAGCAAAGCAGGTTTCCGCGCTCCAGGGGCCATGCACAACGCTCGGTGGATGGCCAAGGCTGTCTACGCGCTCAAGATGTTTCTGTTCATGGGGCAGACAGAGTTGACGGCAGATGAGGCCGCCGGCCTGACCGAGTTCTGCCGCTTCGTGGCTCTCGTGTACGCCCGCTACTGGCACGAAGCGGCGCTGCCGGAGAGGGCCCCGCTGAACGACCTCAATATGCTCCAGCTGCTACACAAGTATCCGGTGCACAAGATACGCCAGGCAGCTCTGACGGCGATGGCACAGATGACGGCGATGACAAGAAACCTCGCGCGGACACCGAGACCGGCAGCTCCGAGGAGGCTGGACGCGAAGCAGTTCGACCACCGGTCACCACTGCAGCACCATGTGACAAGCCGGTCGATGACGTTCTTCGACCTGGTCTCCACCAACGGCCAGGAAGATGCCAAGCAGTTTCTCCACAAGCCACTCGCTGCCTGGCCGGAGAACACAACTTACACGTCAATGAAGGCTAAGGCCAAGACGATCCGCGTTGTGAACGACTGCGCAGAGCGCGGGGTGGCGGTCATACAGAAGCTCAACACGGCACTAACGAAGGACGAGCAGCAGAAGCAATGCCTGCTGCGTCTCGTCGCAAGCCACCGCAAGCAGTTTCCAGTTCCAAGCAAGAATGCTCTGAAAGCAGCTCGAAAGTAGGCGTGACAAACAGGGAGACGAGGCAAGCAAGAACGCGAGACAAAACGAGATAACGCTGCCAGACGAGACCGAGTGTGTGAGTGGGTACTTGTGCTTTGTGCCTTGGATAATTCGTATTGCACTTTATATCTAATAAAGTTTTGTATTCTTGTTATTTTTTGCTATTTATTGTTATTTTCCACGATTAAAGTACGAGCAGTAGGTATGGGCGCCAATGTCTATCCCAAGTTAGGATAATGTTGGATTGGATTGGAGATGCAAAACGGCAAATGTGCGAAGCTTGTGACCAGCACAAAACCTAGCCCAAGCGATCTCTAGAATAGCCCAAGCTTACTCTGCCTTAACATATAAATAGGTAATATTAAGCATCGAACGTTCAGTGATACAAAAAAGGCGTCGCGTGACGGGTAGGGTAGTACACAGCACAGCTATGGGAACAAACGTGCATTTTGGAGCCACCTCTAAAAATTGTTCAAATGGTCCAATTTTTGGCAGGGGAACTTACCATGAGGTATGTAATAGGGGCACCCTTTAGGAACAAGACATTTAAAACTTTTTGCAGTTTGGACCTCTCTACTGGGTATGCTAGAACTACAATATGTCAACCAAGAATGTCAAATCGGTGTGCCTACAGAACATACCAGGTTGTGTCACAACACACTTCAGTTGCTAAGAGTGAATGTAGATAAAATGTCAAAGATACCAGAACAAGCTGAGGTTGCTAAAACAATAAGAGGACAATAAAGCTTGCAAAATTGCATTGCAACACCTTGGGTACAGAGATGAAACAAAAGCAGACTGGTCCTGGACCTTTGCCATGTATAGGATTGTCTTCTCCAAAATAATAATATGCTCAATTTTCTAGTTTCAAGGTTGAATGGTGCCACATTCACAGTGCTGATTTACTATTTGGCATAATGTTGCAACTCACTTGGAAGTCACAGGATGTACTACATTCTACAAATAGGAAGGACACTATCCTCCCAGAGTATCCTCATACGTCCCAGGTATGCTCACAAATTTCCCTCTAAATCCATGTTTCAAAGACGTACCTTAAAACGAAATGTTCATGTCCAAGATATCACAAGACGACATGGAAAGCAAAAAGGTTAGGTTAAGTTTTTTAGTGCAATTTTTGAAAGAAACAAATGGCTTGAAAATGTACCTTTTTAACTTATTTTCGCATTGAAGCATATGCTAGATCAGGTTAGGTTATGCCACATTTTAAAAACAATATTTGGAATGCCAAATTACCCAACCCCAAGTCCATTTTTGGGGTTATTTTGCCTGCCAACTGAAAGTATGCATTTGCAGAATAAATGAGTGGCCACTCCATGATAACCACATTCATAAACATTGCATTAGACAAAAGAATTCCGAGAATTGGAAAAATTGTCTGCAAGTACGTATTTATCCAGCCATGTTTCTCAGTGTTTCTGAATGACCCTTTGAAATACATGCTATTTCTTTTTGTAGTTCTGTGCAGGCGGTTCAGGGTCCAAGAACAGTCTTATTTCTGAAATCTGGGAAATGTCCATCCTTCACAAAAAAGAAGAGTCTTGGACATTAACCATGCAACGCAGATGACCCACAATGGCATGATGTGATGGATATTTATTGGAAGAATTGCATAATGGACATGAGTTAAATTTTGCAACAAAACAATGGCTTGATTGATATCTTGGAATCATGAAATTCGGAAGAATGATTTTAGATAATCGAACATCAACTTGGAGATCATAATTTACTTCGTGTTTGTGATATTCCAGACTGCATTTGGAATATTTCAGTTTGTTTTGACATTTGTATGACATAGCAATAAGCTTGAACTCTGCCACATAACACATGATGGCTTAACAATCGCTAGATAATGAAGCTATGATTATCATGACGAGATGATGTTTTGGGTGTTGGAAATCCTCTACCAAGCTGTTTTCCTAATCATGACCAGGACTCTAATGAACCCTAAAGTCCCTTGCTACTCACAATTAGGTGCATGACGCACAATTAGAGATTAACGCACGTTTCCAATTGCTGTTCATCCTATCCGTTGGCGGCTGACAAGGATAAATTCACGATTGGCCCAGCCGCGTCATAACTGTATTGGTGCCTAATTATTGATAAATGTTTGGAATGATTTTATGTTGAGAAAGTAGTGAACAAAGTTACTTCTTTTTGGTTTTGTGTTCATACCTCACATAATTAAAACATATTTACGTTTGCATATTTTGGTCAGAAATTCTCGTTTCACATCCCCATCATCGAACATGAATTTATAAAGTGTTGTACACCACTTGGCCCTGTTAGTGCGGAAATGTATCTCAAGTACATAGAGTCATAAAAACACAATTAATACAAATGTAGCGAAATTTCGTTGAAATTTCCGACACATCAGCTGTAAGATCAAAACCCAAGATTTCTTTCACAAAATAATCTTTAACAAAACGTTTCTACATGTTTTATCGCTAGATACCTGGTATGCTTTGGCTTGGGTCAAACGACTTGAGAGGGTGAACGGACCATCACTTTCTTCAATGGGGTATCCTATCTCAACCATCGCACCAATCAGCTTACGTTTCCCTGGTATTTGACGAATCAGATTTTAGAATGACCTACGGTAAAAATAATATGCGATATGTGGCTTCCCCGGATTGTTGATACCACAGCACGACGTGATATCCCCAAATATCTTCTAATCAGAGGCGGATACGGTGGTGGGGGAGCAGTGGTGGCATGTATCACCTACGCATGGAAAGGTTGCTCCCTCCAGGAAGGCTCGAGTGTACCCGCCCACCTTCCGCTCCAGGGATTTATCGGCCAAAGGCTCACCTCTCCGAGGAAAAGGCGAAAGACGTCACTTCAAAAGACGAAAAGACGTCACTTCAACATGCTTGAGTGCACCCCCTCCCCCGTTCAACGATTTTCTGCCGATGCGTCGTTCCGGGGACTTTCGCAATGGTGGCCCTCCGATGAAATGGTGGTACTCCAGACAAGTGCCTACACCCACTGAAAATTTCTGAATCACCCCTGCTACAATTTTCCAAGTTTTTTTCCATGCAATTTTGGTAAACATCTTCATCTTCATGAAACATCCATTTTAACACAGTAGGGGCTGCTAATGTTTTCGACAAGATTGTGCTACCAATGAGTTGCGTTATCAGGTCCATCTGCTACCCTCCATGGAGGGTAAGAGGGTACTTTTTACACCCCTGTCGCCAGGTTTATGTTGCAGTTTGAGCTGACGAAATTAATTGTAGCGCTATAAACTTACGCCAAATCACTTAGAAAGTGCAATGAATGCCAATTCGAGTGTTACCTGTTGCTGTGTTCGTCCCTGCCAATTCGAGTGTTACCTGTTGCTGTGTTCGTCCCTGCCAATTCACCATCTCGAAATCTCGATTCTTTATTCTTGGGCCGAAAATGATGATCGAATTAAAACCTAATTAATTACTATAATTCCATTCCTCGTCCACATCCTATTAATTCTGTTATTGAATCCTGATCCATGATAAAATGAAGTTCTAACCAGAATCATCACACTTTAGCAAACTTACAATGCAATTTATCGACAGAGGTACCTGTATATAACATGAATTATTTATTTGGCGCGCTTTCTCATTTTGGAATGGAGAAAAATAGCGGGAGCTTGTAGCATTCACTGTGACATCCCACAGTACCGCATGCCAGTGGCCAATCATCATAGATGCAGGATAAATTTTTGGTCATTGCGACCTTTCCATTGACATCCGCAAAGCCGATCAACTCTTCTTACTTAAGTTGAGTACTGGTTAAAACGCTGGTACTGGTACCAATTAGTAAACATCGTAGGTAATCTACGTCTCTGATTCTGCACTGAAATGTGCACCTGTGCACGCGCTGAGTACTAGAGTTGACACGTTTTGGCACGGTGGCACGGCACTGTAAACCGTAAAATGTCACATGTGCTTTTCGCTGTGCCATATCATAATTTTCCGTGTGACTGTCGTGCCAGTGCCTGCCTATATTTAGCCAAAAAATAAAATATACATTTAAAATTGTCTTCATGCAGGAAGGAAGGTTCTAAGATTGCAAGAGAAAAGACTTTAATTAAAAATATATGGAAGAACTTTGAAATGCAGGGGCAGTAATTTAGTCATTGTTTGCAGTTTTAGTATCGTTTGCTTTCGTCCTCAATCAAGATTTTCCTCCTTAAAATGGCCCCGTGCTGTCCCATACCAGTTTTTAGAACACAAGTTGTAGCTCTACTGAGTGCACAGCTAGACGGCGTGTTACGGCAAATAGTGTGCAACTGACATGCAACAAACTGCGACAAGGCCGTCATGCTAAGCGGTGAAAACTGCATCCCCGGACCAGATGCAACATACGCAGAAGGTTCACGTCATCCTCTTCAAGCCGGCAAATCAGTGACGGGGCTGGTGGTACTGACGATGTACGTACTACTTACGACGTAAGATTGTAGAAAAACTCTCGCTTAGTTCCTACGCATCATATCCACCAAGAATAAGATTGCATTCATTATTTAACATAAATAAGCCGGAGACAGCTGAATGGAGCAGACAAAGCATACGTAAACAGAAATTGCAACGCGCGTTCTTGCAAGTAATTGATCTGCATTAACTGGCAAAACTTCCCTACCCATTTAATACGACTGAATAACTTGGGCCTAGTGTCATCAGTATTATGAATAGATGAAATCACGATTTAATAGATGGTTTGTACGTTGAACGTGAATTCCAGTCCCAAGAAAATAAAATAATGAATCAACACAAATGCACGCTTCCAAAAACACAAAAAAAAACACTTCACAGCCTAAAAACTACTTGTTAATGCATGCCTGGTTTCATCAAACCTTAGTCGTGAGAGAATTTCAACAAAATGATATCATGAACGTGATGCCAACATGTTTTCCGTCGCTTTTTTGCATAATGGGAACGCACATTTACCCAGGTACAACGACGAGCATTTTAAGACGCGCGTATGAGTGTAGCAGTCGTTCGACGTCTTGAACACAGTGTTCCGGTCGTGTACGAGAAATAGTTCCGCGTCCATATTTTCTACGCCGTCCAGGTCGTGTAGAAAGTATAAACAGAGTTAATGTTGAATAAAAACCAATAAGGTAGCTTCCAGACACAGCGATCTGAAAATCGCACCCAAAGTTCTTCTGGTGTTCAAACACGTCCAGTGGCTTCTGTTGATGAGACGGCCTTAATTGAAGATGATTAGCAGCAGCTTCTCAGCAGCGAGTTCCACCTGACATCACAACTGCCACAGATCTGGCAAGGAGCACAGCTATTCATGTGCGACAGCCTGCAGGAGCAAATCATGAGGGATATCCCCGCTGAATGTGCATGAGACCACGAAAGCCGCGTGCTTCTTAGCCCTGTCATGTGCTGTACATTATCCCACCTTGGTAATGACAAGTAAAAAATTCAGGCAATCATTAAGTTTCACTCTAGAATAACGGCCCAAAATGTTCTTCCCGGGATTCTTGCATGTACTTTTATTTTTCAGGCCTATATAGCTATGATACTTATTAATGAGTGCAATGTGACAAATCGAGCATGCAAATAGAGTTGTCGCATTCCGAGTAGCTTTGTTGTACTCCCCACCCCTAGCTGGCGCTGGGTCGACGGTCCCCAAGACGGACCCCAGTCATCTTTCCATAAACGAAGTCCTGAGCCACTTCAGTCAGCAGTCAGCTGTGTCCGTTATAAGCAGCCATCAGCCACGCCCATCAAAAGCAGCAGTCAACCCTGCCCACCACAGCCAGCAATCACCTGCTTGCGTCACAGTGAGCAGTCGACTGTGCTCGTCCAAGCAAGCAGTCATCCATGCCCGCCGCAAACAGCAAGTAAGAACGTTACCTACACACTATGAAAGACAAGAACTACATCACTGATAAACCGTGCATGTGATGACGCTGATGCAATGCATTCCGTTTGATGCAATCCAGAATCGCTACGATTAATGTGAATACAATAGGCAAAGATGCCTGGTAGTTACGATGACGCAGATATTATAGTTTAGGTCATTGCACTACTTCGTCGCTTAGATCATTAAATGTTAATGATTGGCCTACAAACAAGACTTCATAGATTACCACGCATATATGTTTACTGAATAAGGGATATCACATGTACCTGTGAAAACTGACGTTTGACCACATGGTATTCTTCGATTTTGTCTTCTGCGCCTTCAAACTGATCCTCATATTCCCGAATAGGATCGAGCAGCTTTCGCATCGATTGCTCGTACCTGTCCCAGAGTTCCTCCTGGTCCTGATGAAACATAGATGCGATTGAATAAATATTAGCAGTCTCATGGATGGCATGCTGTACAATCGTAATTGAATCAGCACATACTTCTTCGGATTGATCAATGAGCTAAATAATAGCCTTCCTGATAGGCGCAATATGAACTGAAAGCGTGACAATCCCAAAGCGAATGATTGTACGCAATGTTATTTAACCATCACACCTGATTAGGATCGATGTCACATCAGACAGACATGCTATCTGCAATTATAACATGCATGTCATGAAACGAACCCAACATGACATGCCGATATTTGTATTGCACAAAATTGAGGTATTGTGTCAATGGTCGACTTTGAGCAAAACTGTAGAAATACCACACTCGCAGCGTCTGGTCAGCTCATTACACTGACGCCATGGTCGGAACTTATGTTACAAATTAATGCGTCTGACGGAAAGTTCAGCGACCAAGTTCGTCCTGATATTTTCCGAAATCAGGACAGACTTTTCACTTCCTGATAATTATTTTATGTTCATATTTATCACCACAAACAGCGCACTGCCGTTAGACGTCAGACGCAATGTTAATGCGGACATCGGGGGATCTCCAGTAATGAAAAAAAAAACAGGTAGGTTCCTGATGCCATTCAAGAACTCTGAAATATGCGCCCGCGACAAGAGCGCCCGGATGCTCACTAGCGTGTGCGCGAAGAATGTAGTTACAATTTATGATACTCTTTTCTCCATAAAATATGATGCGAAGTGCATTTATGAAAGTTAGCTCGCCTTCAGACGTCAATTTCATTGGCACTTACAGTGTTACATTGCGCATGTTGTTACTTTGCGCATTGTTTTCTGGAACTATTTTCCCCCATAGACGACGGGCCGCCGGCGACGCTGCCGGCCGGGGGGCGGTCAAGTTGTTCCGAACCTGTGACGTAGACAAGGCGATATCCGGCAGCACTTTGCGTGCATCTCAAGCCAAAATGGCCAATATTTGCCACGGCTTTACGCAGGCAATTTTAATTATACGTAGGCAAGTTTGACACTATGCGAATGCCTGAAGAATTCTGCACACGAATCCGGATTGTTTTACTTGTATCACTCCGAAAAAGTATGCTTCCTTGCCGGTAAACGAGAACACTACACAAAACCGGCCGGCCAACTCCCGGAGGGCGGAGCCCCAAGTCGTTGTCATGACGACCGGCTGGCCCTCAAGGCAAGTCGTGCGTCGAGCCGCGATAGAAAAGGAAGCTGCTGTTAAATGAAATTGAACGTTCTTTCTCATTCTTTATACCTTCTGTTTCATGTCATCCTCTGCTTTCTGGTGTCAGCTGAATACAAGAGAAAGTAAAGCATGTCATAATAACATATGCTCTTTTCTAAGGAAAAGCTCATTTTCGCGGAATACTCAGTGGCGTAGGAAATTTAGAAGTTAGATTTAGACATTTTGATTTCACCAAGGACCATTTGGAAATTCACAATACACCAAAATCTTTTATAATCTCGTATTTATTAGTTAGATTTAGACATATTGACGTCACCAAGGACCATATATAAATTCACTAGAAGGCTCCAAAATCTCTCAAATCTCAAATTAACAGTTATATTTAAACATTTCGATTTAACTAAGGACCATTTAGAATTTCACTAAGGCTCCAAAATCTCTCAAAATCTCAAATGAGCAATTTAGAAAACATAAAAATCTCAAATGGAGTCAAATTTGGACATTTTGAGTTCATCAAGGACCGTTTAGAAACTCACTAGAAAGCTTCAAAAACTCTCAAATCTCCAAAAATCTCTCGAAATCTAAAATTTAGAGGTTAGATTTATACATTTTGATTTCACCAAGGACCATTTAGAAATTCACTAGAGGGCTCCGAATTCTCAAATCTCCAAAATATCTCCAAATCTCAAATTTGGAAGTTATATTTCAACATTTTGATTTAAGACCATTTGGAAATTCACTCAAGGCTCCAAAATCTCTCAAAATCTCAAATTTAAGAGTCAGATTTAAACATTTTGAGTTCAACAAGAACCGCTTAGAAATTCACTAGAAAGTTTCAAAATCTCTCAAATCTTCAAAATCTCAAAATTAGAAGTTATATTTATACATTTTGATTTCGTCACGGACCATTTAGAAATTCACTAGAAGACTCCAAAATCTATATGGGCACCGATGTCGCATGGTATGGGCGCCAAATCAGTCCAAAGTAAGTCGACTTTAGCCCGCTGAACCCCGTCTCTAAGGAGGGCCGACACTGATTGAGAAAAGGGTGCAATCGAGCGGCCTGGAGAATGCCACTTCCCATTTACAGGATGGGAACCTCTATAGTCTTCAACCACTATAGTCACCATCATCTCCGAATGGGGACATCTCCCAGTGCCCCTAAGCTCAAGATAGGCAGGGTCGGATCCAGACATTTTCATATTCCAACATCGGTCATATTCCCGTCATAAAACATTGGTCATATTCCAAGTCCCGTGCCATTCTGGTATTCGGATAACAGTACCATACTGTTCTGCCAACTAATCTGTGATAGCGTTCCATGTCCATGCCATACAGTTACACGCATTACACCATGTGCTATTCGAGATCTTCCGTAGATCCGTAGGACCACCGTCTAACATCGGTCAATCCTATTTTGCATAAGCAGAACGCTTGCGCTTAGAGCGTTTCATCAGGGAAGCGGCTGCCTTGACAATACAGTATCAAATATGGGATGCATGCATATCAGCAGGTGTGCACGTGCCTGGAGATAAGCTACCTTTCTTAATTTCACACAATAAGCACGAAACGAAAAGGAAATCCACGTGCACCTAGACCCAAAGCGGTCAACTTTTCAAACACATCAACTTCCCAAATCAAGCACGTGAAGTTTCTGCCGCGTTTGCGGCACTATACCATCAATTCCCAGGAAACTGCTAGATTTGGAATATTCTACTATAGGATTTTATAATCCGCCAGATGTCCACTACATTCTTGTAGAATGTCGCATATTCTAGCATATGACGTCACAAAGGCAAAGAGTAGATCTGAGAATCTACTAAACTTGGGTGTACCCGTTCTTTAACCCGCGCCGTCTCTGGGGGGGGGGGGGGTCGTTAACGACGCCACTAAGGTTTTCAGCAGATAGTGAGAATTTAAAAAAACGGCGCGCGGCAGCGCGCCGAAATTTGGCATACCTTTTCCCACATCAATTTGGCATGTTGTACCAAAATTTTGAATTCAGGTCATCTAAGGTCAACGAGATAGTCAAGGTCAAGTGAGGTTATCTCCAAAAAAGTTCAACCAGTCGTCGCGCTTTAACGGATGAAGATATTTTAATGAAACGTTCAGCGTTCGCTTATCTTTAGGGATGCAACAAAACGCACCAGATGATTTTTTCTGTTTTTGATTACTTATTAGTTTTGCATATTTTCCCATTAGAGTTAAAATCGATGATTCTGGCTAAAGTAAGCATTGTTTTATGGGACAAGTTGACTTTGAACAACGTTTTTCGGTCCGCTCTACCAATTAGAAAAGGAAAATTAAAGAGAACTTGAAAACTCAAAATTTTGAAATTTCGAAAAAAATAAATTTTGAATTTTGGTGGATACAAATTGTATGGCCCTGGTCGAATTCGCTTTCCTTTTTTGATTCCAAATAATTTTTGTTTTTCAAATATTCCCCAAAATGAACTCCCCAGAGCCAAAAACATGATGTAAGTCCTGAAAACCTAGTCCCCAAAAGTGATGATAGTGACATCACTTTTGGTGGGGGATTTTTTTTGGGAGGGGGGGGGGACTGGCCCTACTCGTCGAGAGCTTTCCGGTGACACCCGATTCATTTTCGTGCCGCCCATAGTTTGGAAGATAGAGGGGGGGATCCACCCCCTTCCCCCGAGACGGGGTGTGAGGATCTGACCGGAGAGACATGAGGGTTAATATACTCTGCTGCCGGCGGCCCACGGCTTGCCGCCAACCACCCGCCATTCACGAATATGGCGGGGCGCGAAACTATCCCCTTAACGTTAATGGGCCCCAACGCCAAAATTACAGGCAGATTTTCATACCTGAAACGATAGGCGAGATGCTTGACATGATTTCCGCCACCACTGGAGATAATGCCGACAGGCTTTCTCGATATTGTTTAAGAACATTATACATATAGGCGTTGAATGGAAAGAATGCATCTACAACGATGAATTTCTCCTACGCCATTTTGGCGTGCCAGAGCCGATGTTGCTTAGTGTATATTTGAGCAATATTTTGGCAATATTTTTCAAGGCTGCAACATTTTTTATTGTCGATCGGCGTCCCTACGGATCCTCCGTACAACTACTGTCGGCGCTTGACGTGCATCATGCCATTGTAGCGGAGCGCAACAGCGTACTCGCTGGTCGACTGCTGTGCGCGAGTGCCGCCGTCTATTGGACGACGTGGGGTACTGAAGGTTCATCCTTTGACGTAGGATGACAGTGTCGTGCTTAACTATGTCAATTATAGTTTGTTTCTCTGCTTATCTCTAATGCTCTGTGTCCAATAGCCATCTGCCATAATAACTGTCTACTTCACTCAACTGACTGTCCTGAACGCGTTCACAAATGCATGTACTTTTCGATATCTTCGTACTTCAATGTAATAACTAGGTTTCAAGCTTCATCACTTACGTTACCTATGTGCCGACATGCCGGTGACTAAACCGGCAACTCACCGGATGCCACACGCAACAGCACGACAGCACCTACGCCGTACCACCACTGACACTCACACAGCCACAACTGCATCTCTCCACACCACTGACGCTCTCCACACCTAAACCCACACTTCCTCCAAAACCAGCTCCCACCCGTCCTACCATCCCACCAGCAGCCGGCTCCCGGAGCCCGGCACACTTCCCTCCTCAACGCTCCTCCGACCCTCGCCTCAACCGCCCCACCGATCCCGACCTCCCGGCCCACCGCCCCTCGACCTCACCGATCACCACTCCTTCCCACCCCACCCCACCCCACCCAGGACCGGGCCTCCTCCCACATCCACTCCACTTCAGACCTGGCCCCTATCCACATCCCCTTCACCCTCGATCCGCTCCCCCCACACCCTTTCCACCGCGGCCCCAGCTTCCCACGTCCACCGAGGAATGGGCCTCCTTCCCTTCCCACCCCATCTCAGACCCGGCCCATGCCCACCACCATCCCACTATCCACCCCTCATCATCTTCATAAACCAGGTGCACAAAACTAGTTCTGGTTGCACAAAACTAACAGCCTCGATTAGAGGGTGACCAACACACAACAACTCACTGCGACACCTGCAACACCACGTTAAGCATAGGCCACATCCTGCTAGACTGCAGTAGCTTTAGCTCTCAAAGACAACCACTTAAGGCATTCTGCCAAAGAGAGGATATCATCCTATCGCTTCCATCGCTTCTTGGTGACAAACACCCAGAACTCCTTCAATTGCTATTTGAACATCTGTATGCCACAAAACTAGCAGGAGCACTGTAGGCGCCACACCACCAACAATCACATGAACTCGCAATGCATGACCGCGAAATACTCGTAGGAAACACATAAATAGCCACCCCCGCATAGCGTCGGACGTACATGAGCCGATTTGCTTCTCAATTAGAAATAAATGGCTACCTAGCGGTGCCGTCGGAAGTAGATGAGCCGACTTGCTTTAGGAAAACATAAATAAAACAAAACAAAAATCGAATAACATAAAACGACTACCCAGAGGAGCCATCGGACGTAGATGAGCCGATTTGCTTTGCAAATCATAACGTAAATGGCTACCCAGATGTACAGCGGACGTAGAAGAGCCGAATTGCAAAACACCGCACTAGCCCAACTGACAACCCTACATGGCATGATGAGACTAACCCGCTACTAACAACTAATACGCGGCGGCCGGCGTGATAGGCGGTGTGGACAATTACCTCCTTGTTCGCACGGTAAAGATCCCTCGGTGCTCTTCGATACGAGTAGGCTAAAGTCGGCACCCTGGCAAAATCAACTTCTCGCCACTCTCAAAACACCCCCACCCCACCAAAACTACAAGTTATTTTGTGAATGAGTAAAGTAAAACTAAAACCATTTAGAGATCAGGGAGCTGTCCCCCACCCAGCCCCCGCCTTCAGCACCTAAAATGTGACACAAACTATAACGTAAAATTCCCTTAACGTAAATGTCCACTTACCTGCACCTTGATCGCAAACACTCGCTTTTATAGACAGACATGCACCGTACTTGCTTTAAAGTCGGCGCAAATGACCTTTATGGTCCGGCACGCCTAAAAAATCACAACACACCCTCACCCCCCACCCCCGCTGAATAAACGGTACTAAAGCGACACCTTTCCCGCATCCTGGCGGGAGAGCGCAGTCATTAATTACATTGCCAAAGCCGCACAAAGATCACTCCACCCCAAAAGGTTATAGACCCATCTCACTTACGAGCTGTGCTAGCAAGTTGGTCGAGTGCATGGTCAAAATACGTTTGAGGAAATTTCTGGAACACAGCAACCTGCTCGACGAATTTCAGTGCGCCTTCCAGCGTCAAAAATCAACTACATACAATTTCATTAGATTAGTGCACGACATCAAAAGTGGTCTACGCATCAAACGCACAACAATAGCTGCCTACTTAGACATCACCGTCGTATTAGACCGAGTACACAAGTCCGCACTGACATACACACTCCACAAGATAGGCCTACGCGGACACATGGCACACTTCATTCTCAACTTCCTCAGAGACTGGACTCTTAAGGTCCGATGCGGCAGTGTCACATCAAACACCACAACTCAGGAGCAGGGCCTGGCGCAGGGGAGCGTGCTCTCACCGAGCCTCTTCATCATCATGATCAACGACAAACTTGCTGACCACACGGACACTTCACTTCAATACTCACTTTTCGCGGACGACATAGCAACTTGGACATCACAATGCTTCCTTAACCCGCGCACGTCCGGGGGGGGGGGCAGATATCTGCCCCCCTGCGGTTTTTCCTACTTTGCCGCCATACTAATCGGGTTAGCAAGGCCAAACCTCGCATGGCTGCTCATTGGTCTTTTCCGCATATCCTCAGAAATTTTTGACCCTGGGTCATCTCAAGTCAGGTCACCAGGTCAGGCGAAGTGACCTAACGTCCCTCCGAGTTCTAGGTGGCATCACTCCCACAATAATTGGGCGATTGATTTCAAACTTATATCATGTCATGATCTTATCAGGGTCTATAATATGTATCTCACGGTTTTTTCGTAGCGTTGACCTGAGGTCAGGTCGTGGCCATGGCTTGCCCATTATAGGCCTATGGAAAAATATACAAATGTTTCCTGGTTACATATTTGCTCTCGGAATGACCTCCAACCGTTATGGCGTGTAGTTGGAAGCTATTCGCAATGCTATCGCTGACATTTTTGCTCAGTGGCCCCACCAAGGTCAGCTGAGGTCACCTGAAATCACTAGCACATTTCTGCGCATTACATCGCAATGCATTGAGCTAGAAGGCTGAAATTACCATCATTGTGCTTGTATCGCCAAGACGTGTCGATTGATATATTACATGACCTCCCTACTCTACCCCATGACCTTGACCTGAGGTCATTGTTTCGGTGACCCATCTGTTGACCTGACCTTAAATTACACAGCGTATGTCGATAGCACATTTAAAGGGCTGTCGAATAGAATTTGCAGTTTGTTTTTATCTGTTACAGGTCCTGAGATATGTGCCAATATCTGAGGGTCCCACCCGATCTGGTCGAATTTGACATATGATGATCCAGTGACCTAAATATTGACCTGAGCGAGAAAATGACCGAAATACTTTCGATAGAGCTTGTCACCAGCTATCCAAAGCCGTTTTCTGTTTGTCGCTACCTAGCATAGTTCTCGAGATCTTAGGGGGGGCAGACATCTGCCCCCCCCCCCCCGGACATGCGAAGTTGGCGCGGACCGCCGGACGTGCGAGTGTTAAAGCTGCAAAAAAAACATTCAAGCAGGAATAGACCACATTGCAAAGTGGTACAAAACTTCGGGCTTCACCCTGTCCGCAGAAAAATCGGCCACCGTCACATATAGTCGTCTCTGCCCCACACCCAAGACTATACTTAAAATGGATGGCAAAGCCATCGAACAGGGGAAAAGCTTCAAGTTCTTAGGAGTGCATTTAGACGAGAAAAAAACGTTTCAACACACATATCACCTCCATCTGGAAGCGATGCGCGAAGCCCGTCAACATACTTCGTGTACTTGCAGGCACAGACTGGGGTGGAGTCAGGAAAACACTACTGCGACTCTACACATCAATCATTCGACCCATCCTAGAATACAACAGCATCATTTTTGCTACCATTTCAGAAAGACAGAACCGAAAGTTAGGAATCATCCAAAACAGCTCCATCAGAGCAGTCACAGGTGCTCTCAGCACCACACCGATTGCCAGTCTTCTAGTGGACTCAAACACGCCCACACTCCACTTCAGGACACAACAGCTGTGCCGCTACCACATCAAAATCAAATCCATTAAAAATCATCCGGCACAGCGCTGCTTTACGCCTGACAAGTGACACATACAAGAGCAGATTTGGGCGCAAACTCCCACCATATAGCATTTAAATTGCCACGGCTCTCTCAGATCTTGACCTCGCAATGCCATTCACTGCAGCTCGACCGCCCACTAGGCCATTCTGGACTTTCAGTCGACCAAAGCTCGAACTTGCTATCGGAAAAGAAATCGATCATCACATCGGCGGAAATTCTTGACATCTTCCACAAGTTCGCCGATGACAACAATTACAAATCACTCGTATTCACGGATGGGTCGAAACACGAGGCTAAGGTAGGCATCGGCATCACTGAACCAGGTCTCATACTTTCCAAGCGTCTACCAGATAACTTCTCCATCTACTCCGCTGAAGCAATAGCCATTCTGGCCGCTATCTCCATTCTCATGAGGCGTAAAGCTAGAAGCATAGTAATTTGCTCAGACTCCAAATCCGTCCTGCAATCAATTAGCAACACCCACGACTGTCCACATCACGTCATTGACAGAATCCAACAAATTGTGGCCCATAACGTAAACATGAACTTTTCCTTCCTCTGGATTCCGGGCCACGCTAACATCCCAGGTAACGAAGAAGCAGACTGGCTCGCAAAGCAAGCCTTAGCATTGAACACTTACCCTAGCCTGGAATATTCGGTAGACGATTGCAAGGCACTCCTACAACGCCACATTCACCAACATCAACAGAACACATGAACACAGCATAGCGCAGCACAACACAAATCCAACCACACCCACGCAATCAAACCGACGGTAGGCACATGGATCACATCAAATCAATCGCACCGACAAAAAGAGGTCATCCTCACTAGACTTAGAACTGGTTGCACGAAACTAACACAGCCTCAACTAGAGGGTGACCAATATACAACACCTCACTGTGGCACCTGCAACACCATGTTAAGCATAGGCCACATCCTGCTAGGCTGTAGTAGCTTTTGCTCTCAAAGACCACCACTTAAGGCATTCTGCCAAAGAGAGGATATCACCCTATCGCTTCCATCGCTTCTCAGTGACAAACACCCAGAACTCCTTCAATTGCTATTTGAACATCTGTATGCCACAAAACTAGCAGGAGCACTGTAGGCACCACACCACCAACGCTCACATCAACTCGCAATGCATGACCGCGAAACACTCGTAGCAAACACGTAAATAGCCATCCCCGCATGGCGTCGGACGTGCATGAGCCGATTTGCTTCTAAATTAGAAATAAATGGCTACCTAGCGGTGCGGTCGGAAGTAGATGATCCGACTTGCTTTATAAAAACATAAACAAAAATAAAAATAAAAATTATAATAACGTAAAACGACTACCCAGAGGAGCCATCGGACGTAGATGAGCCGATTTGCCTTGCAACTCAACGTTAACGGCTACCCAGAGGTACAGCGGACGTAGAAGAGCCGAATTGCAAAACATCGTACTAACCCAACTGAAAACCCTGCATGGCATGCTTAGACTAACCCGCTACTAACAACTAACACGCCGCGGCCGGCGTGATAGGCGATGTGGACAATTACCTCCTTGTTCGCACGGTAAAGATCCCACGGTGTTCTTCGATAAGAGTAGGCTAAATCCCGCACCCTGGCAAAATCAATTTCTCGGCACTCTCAAAACACCTCTAACCCCACCCAAACTACAAATTATTTTGTGGAGGAATATAGTAAAATGAAAACCATTTAGACATCAGGGAGATGTCCACAACCCAGTCCCCACCTTCAACACCTAAAATATCACACAACCATAACGTAAAATTCTCTTAACGTAAATGTCCACTTGCCTGCACCTTGATCGCAAACACTCGCTTTTATAGACAGACATGTAACGTACTCGCTTTAAAGACGGCGCAAATAACCTTTATGGTCGGGCACGCCTAATGAAATCCCCCCCCACCCCCGTTGAATGAATATCCCATCTCGTGTCTCTGAAAACATCTCTCTCTCTGGAGGTCGACCGCACTTAGATGGAGGTGCGATAAGATCGTACACTTCACAGGTGTCAATTGGCGACAGTACCTCACTGGCTTCCGACTAGCCAGCATTACCCTTCCTCCACTACCTGACCGTTACCACGGTACCTCTCCTCCATTACCTGACCGTTAATACGGTACCTCTCCTCCATTACCTGCCATTACCATGGTACCTTCTCTCCCTGGTGGCTTTCCCAGATCCTACGCCTACCCACGCACTTAGGCGCCACACTATGCCAGAACCTCAATCATGCTGGAAAGCTTCATGTCAAATGGTGAAAAATGACCGGGTTAGATATCCATAAAAGCAGTCGAGTATGGCATCAGAAGGCAGCTGATTTTATGTCGGCTTATTTGAGACAATTGGAAATTAATTCGCTAATGTAGAACATTTGATATACAGTTCAAAGGAATGCAATGTGATAATTTGGAACACAAATCCTGGAATTGAGTGCAAAAATGACAGGGTTAAACCTTCATGGAAGGTATGCAGGATGATATACAAATGTAGCACGTTCGATTTTCGTTCAGGTAAGAACATTGGAAATTATCAGCACATCACACAGAAGATGTATGACGCGTTTTTATTACAAGATGTTGAGTGGCCAATTGCTCCCATTTCACTTTAAGGGAAAAGTGACAGGGTGAAATAATTTGATTATAAAACGAACGCGTGTAAAGAAAATATACGACCTTCAATATACCAGGAGGTGCTGAGTTGACATCAAAAGTATCGGTAAAGATTATACTTTATTACTATATTACTAGTACTCTATTACTCTATTATTACTCTATTACTCTATTACTCTATTACTCTATTACTCTATTACTCTATTACTCTATTACTATATTACTCTATTACTTTACTACTTTATTACTAGAGTAATAAAGTATAACCTTTACCGATACTTTTGATGTCAACTCAGCACCTCCTGGTATATTGAAGGTCGTATATTTTCTTTACACGCAATGTCTAAAACCCAGGAGCATCTAAGAGCCATTCTTCGTTGTATTGAACTATACATCATAAGAGAGCTTGCTTCAATGTTGTTCATATTTGACCATTGGAAAATACTTGCACTTCCTCTAGAAACTAGAATATACCATTAATCATAGCAAGCACACCATAGTTGTGTTCCTTCACAAACCCACCACCAGAGCGGCGCCACCGGTATTATGTCCGCTCATGACGTCTAACGCTTACAAAAATAGCTTCGAAACGAGTGCAAAGTTTTGGAGATACAGGCTTCTTAAATCGAAGCTAATGCTGGTATGATTTTGTCATTTCTAAGCCAATTATCTAGCCCATATATTCACCTCGACGTTTTTGGAAATGCGCATTAACGAAACTTATTAATTGGCATGAAATGTGTGTGGTAAACGATTCCACAAAATAACATCACCATCACAGCCAACTTCCATTTCTTTTCCGCATATATTCGCCCTTGCACCGGCCTGGCCTCTGAGCTGTCCGTGTAGCGGTCAAGCAGGCGCAGATGTGCATGTCTGCCCTCCGGCGAGATCTGGTTTGTCCAGCAAGCCTTCACACAGGCTCTCCATTCATGTCACCAACAGCCGTCAGCGAATGACGCAAGCGCCCGCTCCTCTCCGTCTCGCGCAGGAGCGTGGCCGAGAAACCTACCAGATTCAAGCCAGGCACTAGGCCAAATATATTTGTTGCCTTATTTTATTCGGATAATAACGTTGCCAGTATGCGGATGAGGTTTGAGGGAAAGGGTTCTTTCGTATTCGTATGCCATCATAAATTCACAACGTTTACACCATAAACATAGGGAGCTGCAGACAAGCCCACCATCACTGACTCATTCATTCATCCACTCACTCATTCATCCACTCAGGGTCACTGGCGGGGGAGGAGGACGTGCCCCCAGTCATGGCCCTACCTCGCAGTCAGTGACAATTCTGCATTGCATTTGTGCTACAGGGGTGGGGCGGAGTCCAGTTGACTAAATACTCCAGTCGCCTATGAGAATTCCCAGCCGAAATTTCTGAGAAGTGGTCCCGCACTAACCGCCGAGATATGTCATACCGCACCCTGCCTGACGTCACACAAATTAAGTTATCTCAACACTCTTCTTTCACTTTCTCTCGACACTATTTACTACATATTCATCATCCCATAGTCTCCAAACGCCAGGGTTTACCAATCAAACAATCAAACAATAGACTTCAATTTTAAAAATTGTCGACCACAGCAAGATTTGCATAATGCTTAAGAACATACCTGAAGCGTTATGTAGTATTTTTCAGAGCTGGGCCACTCGTCCTCCCAGTAATCGCCCATGACGTCATGCAGGTTCCGCATGGCCTTCTCCGTCATGTCGATACAGTCGGAGAAGCGATAGATGGCCTTGATGAGATGGTCCGATTGCACGATCTGTTCCTTGAGGGCCTTCTGGTATGTACCCAGCTGTCGCTCCTTCAGCTTCTGTGCAGTACATCAGAGGTCTGAGGCTAACGAGATCACTGCTCTGTGCGCGAGATGTCGAATACCACAACCACCTCACATCATGGCCAGACGAGTCCAACGAGATCACTGCTCTGTGTGCGGGATGTCGAATACCACAGCCACATCACATTATCGCCAGACAGGTTATCCGGCTTCAGGCGAGACATTGCCACCAAAGAAATAGATTGTCAAATGAAAAGAAAAACACGGAAGGCAATGCTGAAGCACGTCGATATTCGATAAATATTCGACGCAATAGTAGCCGATAACATAAATTTGAGGAAGCTTCGCATACGGAACATTGTCAGCGTTCTACGGTTATCACAACGAACATTCCATTCCCATTTTCATTAAAGGGACGAGAACGTTCACATTTGAGACAGAGAACAACCTATTTTACTCACGCACCACATGTTCCTCCCTGTGATGAGGACCTGACAGTAGTCCGCCCGTCCGATTTGCTTCTTCACTTCCCCCTGGACGCTCATCGTAGTCCCGACTCGTCTTATCATACCGATCTCCTTCCTACGACACAGCGTGGTCAGAAGGGTGACCCCTTTTGCACTCTTGTATTAGATATTAAATTACCGGCCATCATTCGCTCTGTTTTATGCTGAGTTCAAATATGCAATTTTGATCCGAAAAATATTTTTTGCCCGCCGACTAGTCTTAAAACCGTAAGACTCAAGAAACTTTCCACTTTTCGCGCTATCACCTTAATCGAGAGTGACATTCCTTCATAAACATCCATTTGATATGCCGGTGCCTTCGTGTTGCAGAAATGTACCACTCATGGTGACTGGTGTCCATCCTAATCGTTTTGCCACAATACTCGGCTGTATGAAGCTACTTGATCTGGAGTTAAAAAGCTGGCCCGTAGATAGCAGCACCCCCGCGACGCAGTGGAAAGAACATTCGGCAATGATCGACCGTGTTTATAGAGGCACAGGGGTCAGATACTGATGCAGGTAGCTATTTTGAGATGTAGGGTAAGTGGATTCGCTGTCAGGGATGATCAGTTGAGAGGAGCGCAGAAAGAACGCGGCAGAAAGGAACACGTAACTTGATCTCTCATCATCACATTTGCTGCTACTCGACGTTGTGATCGAAGCAACACAAATTCCAACTTTTAATTTAGTTTAATGCAATACAGGCACAGTTCTTTGCAGCAGTGTACTGCCATCCAACCACTGATATAACTGCTATTCGTGTCTCAACCTGTCTCTCCCTCGCCTTCACTCCCTCCCTCCTTCCCTTTATCCCGCCACACCCATCCTCCTCTCATATCGACGTATCGAGCATTGATGTTACGAAGATCACCCATCGTCACATATGAATTAAACAAAGCATATGCATTACGAAGGTTGCACATTCGTACTGCATCTTGAATAACATGCAGGAGCGGGTCCGGGAAAGTTCCTGGGAGAACATTTCCTCGGAGGTGCGCCAAGGAAATGCGCCCATCCGAGAAAACATTTGAATGGGGATGGATTTGGGTGCACCTGAGCATGCTGGAGGGGCACATTTTCGCCTTAAAGAGCCTTTTCCTGAGAAAATGGCGTCTTTGGCTGCCTAAAAAACGTTGTGTACGGAAGGAGGAGCGGGTGAACTCGAGCTTTACTGAAGAGGAGCCTTTGTCCGCCAGAAGGGCGCCACCTTTCCATGGGAGGGCATGTGCCTGACCTGTATTTGTTCCTGAGATCGGATTGGAATGTGGCTTTACGACGCCCTCAGCAGCTGAGGCCATATGGCGCCGCCTGCCTCTCAGCCTAGCAGGAAGGGCAGGCGCCGAGGGGAATCGAACTGTTTCTGAGATCTCGCGACACATCTTGAAAACTGCATCATGTTTTGAGCTGATGGCCAGGTACCGCCGCTTTCCCGGGGTTTTAGTTCCTCGCTTCCAGCTTCTTGATGACATGGCCGTCTTGCCGCTGGGCGCCATAAACGTGCCCAGCCGGCTTTGCTGCTAGCCTCACCGTTATCTCTCTCTCTCTTTTCTCTCTCTCTCTCTCTCTCTCTCTCTCTCTCTCTCTCTCTCTCTCTCTCTCTCTCTCTCTCTCTCTCTCTCTCTCTCTCTCTCTCTCTCTCTCTCTCTCTCTCTCTCTCTCTCTCTCTCTCTCTCTATATATATATATATATATATATGTATACCTTCTCTATCTGTCTATTCCACTGGCTGTGGTAGAGCACGGTCTGCAAAGCGGCGTCGCCCGATACGCCTGCAGCTGCTCCAGCGTCAGTGCTTGGGTGCGGGACGGCTCCAGCATTGCGTTCTCCACGTCAACCAGCCGCATGCAGCTGCCGGTCGAAAAGTTCAGACCTGTGACTCTAAAGTGCCGCACCTCGAGACGATCATTAGTGGGCATGCTGCATGCCTGCGATCTCCTGGACAATCTCCGCCGCCTTGCCGCGAACCTCCGCGTCAGTGTAGTCCGGCATAACAAACAAGACGCTTTTTGGTAGCCTATGCAGCCGTTACGACGCTAGCGTAACGGAGCACTGCATCGGACATCGGCTTGATATCGAAGACAGTGAGAACATAGACGCAGAAGACGCATACAGCATTGCTGCATACGTGTTCGTGGCGCTGCACTTGTTCAGCGAGATCCAGCGTCAAGGGCGCTACTGCGGTCGAAGGTCAATCGCTGCGATTGACCTTCGACCGCAGTAGCGCCGTCAATCGCACACTGCGCCAGTGTGGATCATAATAGCTTCTTGGACCACCAAGATAATTCCCTAGCTATGTTGGGCGACACTAAACCGAACGTTCGCGGGTAGGCGGTGATGAGTATACAGAAGATTGGAGGCATGCAGGCTGGTGGTCGTTTCAATGTGCGGCACTTCTGAGTCCAAGATCTGAAGTTTTCGGGCCGCATCTGCATGCAACTGGTTGACATGGACAATGCTGGAGCCGCCGTACACCCAGACTCTAGTGCTGGAGCAGCTGCAGGAGTACTGGGCGATGCAGCTCCGCACGGTCTTTTTCTGCCACAGCCAGTCAACGGAGGCGGCCGAGAGCAAGCGTAACCCAGGACAGGCGACAGTTGCTGAGTATAAGCACAAAATATGATACAATTGAAGGTGTGTCAAGTGAGCTTCAATCTGTTGCAATGGTGTTACCTTCGCAATCTTCATAAGATGTATACTCTAAATGTGAAAACGTGTAATATTCGACATCTTCGACAATCTTCGACAATCTTCAACAATCTTCGATAACGACACCGATGCTCGATAAGCCGATATCAGAGCGGGAGGAAGAGGAGGGCAGGATAAATGGAAGAAGAGTGGGAGAAGGCGTGCGTGGATGAGAAGGAGAGAGAGAGGATGAAGGAGAATATCAGAGATATTAATATTAATGGCTATTTATGGCAGGTATATTAAGAACTGGATTCCAATAAGGTGCCCAATTGATAATAAATAATAGTCGAATTTAGATTCTTTCGCTGAAAGTCGAGTAACCGCAAATGCGTTGATAACTATAGATAGCTTTCTGCTGCATTTTCTCTACGGCTCTTACAAATCATTATCCCTGACAGCGAATAAACTCATTCTGCATCTTCAAATAATGCATCAGTATCTGACCACTGTCCCTCCATAAACTCAGGGACACCCTCGCGGTCAGTTGCGGACCGCATGCAGCCAGAAACTACCCAGTGACACTCATGATACGATTACCAGGAGCTTCATCTCAAGCTCACCACCCTCGAATAACGAAAACCTCGTGTGTCACAGTTTGTATCCAAAATGATCCATCGTAAGTTCACACGACCTGGCAGAGGGGGCTTGACTATGGTAGCACTGATCTCACCCCTCGTCTGTGTCGTCTGGTGTGCGACGGACTGGAGAGGCGAGCATCCTCGTCACGATGGTGCGGCAGTGGACGATCAGTTGAGTGTGACCGTGACGTCACTGTCTTAGAAGCTCGGAGCGGCTCCGGACTGGACGGCGCCGTGCGACTGACCCTGACCGCTCGTCGGTGTTAGCGGAATTTGTCAGTATCAAATTACGACTCAGGTTCAGTGGACGTTTTCAAGGGCCGGCAGGATAAACTTTCCTTACCCATGCCTGGAAGCAGTTCAGTTTTTAACAAACATTTGTGTACTGAAAATGATCTAAAATATACCACAAATTCGCAACTCGTTGAACAACTTTTCTGTTCTTTCAGCCTACCCCACTATTTGTCAATTCAAATAAATGTTAATGCACGACAAAAATATCATAGTTTGTTCACCTCCCCGGTGGCATTGGGAACTGTCCCAAACTTTGGCGTGGTGGGGACAAGGGCCATTTTGAATTTTTTTTATCCCATGCAACGCACAAACCCGGCCTAAGTTAGAGGGCTGCCCTTTCTGTCCGCCCCGGTACATGTGCACTTGCGCTATTGGCGTGATAGCTGTTGGCACTCGACTACACCTATATACCTGACAGATGATTCCGGACGTGATTGTAAGAACAGTCCATACAATCATATGCACAATCATACGAACATATGCTACGATCCACCTGCCGAATAAAAAAATACCAGGTAAATTTTGCCATGAACTACCTACCTTCTTCCACCGCCCGATGAACTGTTCTTGTGATTGGACCGTTGTGGCTTATCCCGGTGCCAACTTGACTCCCAATTGGAGGATCCTCTGCGCCTTGCATCGCCACCAGTCAGTCGATCCACATCGGCACCCCTGAATCTGCGTGACTCACGTTCCATAGAGTCGCATCACTGATACGTCATGTGTGAACACTTGTGTCAACTAACAACCTTTTCGGGATCCCCAAACAATATGAACCAAGATTATTATGTACTTTCGGTTCCTTCAAAAAGACTAGGTTATTCCATATCATATATGGTTAGTTCATCACGCGCAATGACCACGAAAGGTATTCCCATTCGAAGATTGTTTTCAAAATGCATCTGCACTGGCGTCCAAGAAACTCGCTAATAGATGAGAAGAAAGTGTGCTAACAGATAAACTGAAGGGATCAACTTTTTATCGATGAAGGTAAATTGTCAAATTTAACCAGCCTTGCTTGATGTGTGCTGAAAACGACCTAAAATACACCACAGATACGCAAATTCCTTGAACAACTTGTCTATTCTTTCAGCCTACCCGGACTAGGCGCCCACCACCCAGTCCGGTGCTTGTCTAGCCTGGCGCCGCACCGACGTATGTGGGGGTGGCGGCTCTGCCGTCGGTGGGGTACGGTGGGGTGGGGTATGGGGGTGGTGGTTTCGGTGGTTTGGAGGGTGTGGCGGGTGAGGGGTGTGTGATTGGGGAAGCTGCGTGTGTGAGATGTGTGAAGTGGGAGTGCTGATGAGAGTGTGCAAGGTAAGGCTAACCAAGCCTTACTGGAACTGATTCGATTGAACTATGGGGCTGGGGCTTTATTTTAACTGAGAACACTAACGAGGCTGAAAATGGGCTGACTCTATATTTAGACTGGGCTAATTATCTCCTTTGCTGATTGTGCCTCTGTCGGGGGTGTGCTGTGCTGTGTTTCCCCGCCACCTCCACCACACATTCCCCAAACCCCAGCCGGCTTGATGTTGTTCGAGCTACCGTCCCTAACACGAATTTATATGTGTGTGAGGTCAAAGTTTTGGGAACACCATATAGGTAAATGAGTGCTTCTAGCCAAATTAGAAAGATTACGTTGTATTTAGAAAATTAATGAGAATGCAATTTGCCCCTGGTTTCAACGAAATGTCCCGAGATGGGACTTTTGGATGCTAATAGTAATATAATCTTGTGCAATGTTCCACTCGAAATAGGTGTCTGTGATTGAGCCCCAAGTGGCTTCCACTGGCCCTTAAAGCTACCTAAAGCACATTCATTCTCCTCATTCACTTCACATTTGCTCGTCCCATTCATTTTATCCTTATTAATTAATGAAATACTTGGTCCCCAAATTTTGCTCCACCCCCACCCCCCTCAGCGGTACACAAACACATATATCGACGGATCATTGCTCTATTTTTGATAGATGGTTGGCCGAATATGTAAATCTTCCACTGCCATCATAGCTGGCCTCGCCATTATTGACAGTGTTCCTCGCCTGGATGAAGGCTTAATGCTACGAGGGGGCTCATCGTACTGGCTCCGAGGGCTTATACAAGTGTTCTGGTATCTTTGACTGACATACCCTAGCCTTAAAGAAAGGTCGGTGCCGCACCGGGCCTTACCCGCCGTATACTGATACTGTGCGCCCAGGTGAACGTGCTCACGAGCGGGCACGGATCCCTACCACGTTGGGCACGTCCCCTGGCCGTCTTTATAGCCTAGCCTGCCCTACCCTTTCAGCCTCGGGGCTTATGGCACGCCAAACCTGTCCGAACGTCCCCCCCCCGCCCCGAAACGCTACACGGCTCCGTGTCCAAACGTATAGCGAACGGGGGGGGGGGGGCGGACTCAAGACCGTGCAATATTTTGCCTTACCCTATTTTTCGGCGCCAAACTCGACGGACGCAAGGTGGGGCTCGACAGCCCATCCGACCTGTATACTGTGCCCGCCCCCATCTGTACCCCTGGATCACAGAGGCCAGCGGGATTTCGCAGTCAAAGAACCAAAGCATGTGCTAATGCCCCCGAAGTGTCCGTTCATCGCACCCTCACGCAATTCGACATCATCCAAACGCAGATCATATATGTATATATAAACAACATTAATATTATAGACAAGTTAAATACTGGCTTTGACACTCATTACCGTTACCCGAGAGACGTTCAGTCAATAAGAGGACGGCTCGCAGGTCGACTGCCTCGATTATATGTGGATTTACTTTATATGGCAAATTAATCTCAGGCAAACATCAAACATCATGTGAACATCAGCCCTTGTGTTGGAAAGTGCAAACGGAACTGTCTACACCTCCTTGTCGCTGTTGGTCACCCGGGCAAAGCGAAAGCGCGACGTGCACCCCCTCAGCGCCCGAGGCACGGCCGCAATTTCCGCTCTAGACGTAAATACCCTCCCCTCGGACCACCTGGTCGCCGAGGTATTTACTATGCTACCTTTCGGAGAAGGTCGTATCCTGTCGTCATCGAGTTGCGTTATTTCCCACGGAGGGTCACTGACTCGGCCATCGGCATCCGACCTCAATGCTATCTGGGTTAACACGAAAGTTACGCCACTGAACACACGGCTGGATGGCGCCCCTAGAGTTGTTGATTTTTGAATGAGCTTGCACCACGGCGGGTAGATAGGCTATAATATCACTTCTTTATCTCCGGTTAATGTGATGGTCAAACGCTTTGGACGATGAGGGAAAAACATGGATATTGCAAGCACAGTTTTCAACGTGCTTACTGTCAGACCGAACGATAATCATTTTCACGATCCATTCTGGCCCGGGGCGGTGGCAAGGCGGATGTTGCGCGTACAGTTTTCAACGTACGGCACATTGCGCTGAGCGATGGTCATTTTCACGACCCACGCAGCCCAGGGTCACAGGAGGATGTGAGGATCCGATGTGTGCACAGTACCCCTGATCGTTATTTCAAGCTATGCCCCTTTCTTATCCCAAGTATTACCTTTCACCGCTAATCCTGCACGTCAAAGGCTGGGCAACTGCTCCGTGTGTCTGCTGATGCCACCACAGAATTTCTATGCATAATCTAATATATTTACATTTATATACGCCGCATCACATTACGCCCACGCACTGCTTACACACACACTACTCGCCATCTCCCACCTCTCCATTCTTGCACGCGCCATACTTCCTCCCCATACATACCTACATACACTGGCCTTCTATACAAGGCGTGCGACGTCGGCGCCACCGGCCGTGTCACACATACCGCACACATCACATAGTCTAATTGCCCCCCCTCCCCAAGATGGGTCGCTCCTTTCAACAATGAATTAGGTTGAGGGGGAAATAGCTCTGATAGAATATAGGCCGGTTTGGAAGAAGGAAGAAGGCATGGCAGACCGATGGCACTCACATGTTAGTTGCTCGGCTGGCCTCTTCGGTCGTCTCCACGCTACCTGAGCTCCGTGAGTGAGAGACTGCCCGAGTGCGAGAGTCTCCGAGCGAGAGCGAGATCGAGAGAGCTCGTCCCAGAGAGAGTGTCTCCGAGCGAGAGTGAGCTCGAGCGCGAGAGCGTCCCCGAGAGAGTGAGAGCGTTTTCTCTCTGCCTTCCAGCTTTTCTTCGATGGGCTGTAGCCCCGCCTCCTCCACTCTTGGCCACTCCCAGGGCTCCGGATTGTATTCTTTCTTCTTGATTGGTAGGAACTTTTTTTCTGCCCCTTAGGCCGTGTGTATGGTGAAGGCGCCTGGGGCTGTCAGGACGGTCTGCCGGGGTCTAGAATCTTCACCGAGGTTACGGCTGGCCGGCCTTCCTCCCTATGTCGATCGGGATCGGCTTGTCATGAGAACATTCTTGTTGTTGACTGGTTGGGACGGGGTAGCGGGCCAGAACGAGGTGATTAACCCAATTAACCCAATTAACCCGCCGAACCCACCGAGGTTCGGCGCTTAATTGCTCCAGAGTTTTTCGCTCCCGCCATTAATCCGCACAGGTGCGCGCTGGTCGGGTCCTGTCGGGCGGATTAAAAAACACGCAGTGAGAAGGGACAGCTGGTGGCTGGGATCTGACCGGGCGTCTTGCGCACTGGTCGGGTATGGAAATATTGAAAATTGCATGCCTAAAAAATGTAAGCTTTCTTACACGTACAGTTCAGCTTCGTCATCAGCCCGGCTGCACCCGGCACGGATCTCAGTTAGCGGCAGCCGCTCAATCTGTCGAAAAGAATGTTGGTGGGTGCTGCATTGAGCCCGTGCTGTTTCTCTCGCCATGCATTTTCTACCTCACGCGATGCGTGTAGTGATTGTTTTTGAACCAAAAGAAACAACGTTCTTGCATGGTAAGTTATTTTTTAGTTCAGAACCCGGTGTTTGTTTCTCACCGTCTTGCATTCGTGCCTGTTATTGTGTATAACGCCATACCAGTGGCGTAGTCAAGGGGGCAAAGGTGGCTGAAGAGGGCCAGAGTCAACGGAGAGTTCCCTCAGGAAGATGTTGAGGGCCCTTAGTTGGGCTAACGTGAAGGGCTTCTAGATCGACGGAGTGGGCTCCGGGCTGACAGAGAGGGCCCGAGCCTCTGCACAGGGTCCAAGCGTATGAAAAGGGGCCTTCGGCTTGCAGGAAAAGGCCCTGGGTCCTCAAAGAAGGCCTCTGAGACGTTGGAGGAGGGCCTAGTTGCCACAGAGAACCTCGGGCCGTCAAAAAGTGCCCTCAGGCCGACCGAAGAGGATCAAGCCGTACAAGGCCTGCTAGACTGATGGAGAGACCAAGCTAATAAAAGAGGGCCTCCGATGTGACAGAGGCCCTGGATCGCTGCGGAGGGCCCCTGCGCCGACAGTGATGACCACCAGCCGGGGAGGACCCCGGACCGTCGGAGATGGCCCAGAGCTGGCATGAAGGGCCCTGGGCCGATGGGAGTCGAAATCTAAGCCCATGGAGGAATCTGGGCTGATAAAAATCATTGGCGTTTATAAGTGGTGAAGGAACCTGCCCATGGGACCCACCTCCTGGAGCGTTCGACGGGGCCCTCCAGGCGACCGCCATGAGGAGCAGAGAAATAACCGAGTAAAAATGTAAACGCATCGAACAGTTTGTGTGGGAAAGATACTAGATACCTGAAGACGTCCATCCTGAGGGCTGGAAATGGCCGTGAAGACAGGAGAGTGCCTGCCCGAGAGCTGGAATGCCAATGCCAGCTGGAAAGAAAAGTATCAGCTGGAATGGGGCCCTAACAACTAAGGAATAAACATAGCCCCTGAGGGCCAGAGAGGGCTGGGATGCTCTTTGGGTTTGAAAGGGTCCCTAGGGGATGAACAGGACCTCTAAGAGCTAAAGAAGACTAGTGAGGGTCCATCTTAGATCTGAAATATCCCCGAGATGAAGGCTAGACAAGACTATTGAGGACTGTAATAGGCCCTAAATGAAGAAGAGAGCCCTGGGAGATGGAGAGGATCTCGTGAGAGTCAGGGAGGACTGGACTGTAATTCTTCTGAGACTGAAAGTGGCCCCTGATTGATGCACAAGGTGTCCTGAGAGATTAAAAGTCACTGTTGGGTGGCGATGTTGGGAGGAATACCGAGGGACAGCAACAGAGCTAGACTATTCTTGAAACAACAAGAGCTGTCGATAACCAAGAATGTGCATGCTACATGACCAATGAAGTCGATGCGCCCTGTAGCCCAAATAACTAACAGATAACCAAGAAGGGCCCCTAGGAGCTTGAGAGGATCCTTGAGGGCTAACAAAGCCCCCTGAGAGCTATATAAAGTCCCTAAGGCTAACGATGGTTGTGAAGAATGCTGTCATGGCCAGCATCAGAGCTAGAAAGCCCCTGGATCTAGAAAGATTGTGAAGGACTGGGAAGGACCCCTAACAGCTGGGGAGGACCTCTGATAATTGAACATAATCACTGAGCGCTAGAGGGGATTGGACTGGGATGCCCAAGAGGCTTTGAAGGGTTTCCTGTGAGAAGAACAGGGCTCCCTGGGATCCAAAGATAACCCCTAAGGGCTAGCGATGGTGGTGGGAATACTGAGGGCCGGTTTTAGAGCTAGAATGTCATTGCTGGTTCAAAAGACTGTCGAGGCCAGGGGAGGTCCCTGAAAGCTGGAGCGCACTGGACTGTGATGCTCCTGAGGCTTGGGAGGAACACTGAGTGATGAACACAGCCACCAAATAGCTAAGGTGAGTTCCTAGGACTGGTGATGTTTGCTAGAAATTGTGAGGCCTGTCTCGGAGCTGCAGGATTTTCCTGAAAGCTAGACAGATTTTCGAGGTCTGGGAATGGCCCTTGGAAGTTGGAGAGGGCTCTTGATGGATGAATAGGTCCCCTGAAAGCCAGAGCGGACTGGACTAGGATGTTCCTGAGCTTCGGGATGGGTACCTGATGGATCGGGGGCGCCTGAAAGCTAAGAGAGTCCTTGAAAATTGGCGATGGGTGCGAGGAATACTGAGGGCCAGCCTCAGTGACAAGATATCTTTGAGAGCCATAACTGCTACCAAGGACTAGAAAGGTCACCCACCGCCACCTCAGCGGCGGCGGCCGCCCCAACCGGCACCGCCATCCTGGCGGTGGCAACCGACCAAGAGGCCACAGCTGTCTCAGTGGCCTGACCACAGCTGCTCCAGCAGCTACGGTCGCTTCAGCGATGGCGAAGCAAACAATCCAGCGATAGCTGTGATGACAGCCGCTTCAGTAGTGCCAGTTGCTTCGCCTTGGACCCGGGTGACACCGGCACTGGCGGATCCAGGGGGCGGGGTGGCGGGGCATTCCGGCCATGCCCCCCCAAGCGCTTCAAAGGGCTCCGGCCCCCAAGCGCTCCGGCCATGCCCCCTCCCTCCCCAAACCAATACAAGTAAACTAAATTAAAATGCAGTAACCTTTGCTGAGGTTAAAAAATAGCTTTCCGGGTGAAATAAGCTCCAATTTTAAAGGTATTTTGTTATGATTGTTTGGAAGCCCAATATGGTAGCATAGTAGATTCTGACGCATCGAGGGTTCTATGCTGTTGAAGTTCTGCTTACAGCAAGAGATGACGGAATCAGCAGTTTCATTATTACTTCGTTAGATAGGTTCATGAAGTTTGTTTTGCCAGTAACGGGCAAGCGGACCCAGTGAGCCAGATTTCGAAAGCGGAATTTCAACAGGATATTTTGTGCGAGTGACCAGTTGAGCCCAGTTGAGCAGCATGTTTCGTATGTTGGTGTTGGGGTTGCTAAGATGAAGAGACAGGCTACATTCACTAGCGGATCCAGGGAGGGGCCATTCCGGCCATGGCTCCCCCGAAGCGCTTAAAAGGGGGGGGGCATAGTGTCTTTTGGTCCCCCGAAACCAACAGAAGTAAACTGAATGAAAATGCAGTAACCTTTGCCGAGGTTAAAAAATATCGTCTGGATGAAAGAATCTCCAATTTTAAAGGTATTTTTTATAATTGTTTGGAAGCCAATATGGTTGCATAGTACATTCTGACACGCATCGAGGGTTCTATGCTGCTCAAGTTCTGCTTACAGCAAGAGTTGACAAAATCGGATCTGCCAGTGTGTACACGTGCACGAACGTTGACGTGGTACAAGACGTTGAGCGTGAACATGAACGTTTTGGTAAACAAGAACAAAAATCCAATAACTTAGAAGCGGCGGAGGTAGGCTGGGGCCCCTACACAGGATATTATGTTGTCATTAATTATTATTGTAAAAAATGGGTCCATTTGACAAATAGTGGTAGAAATCCGATGCTTTTAACCAAAAATAGTGGGAGAATGGGCACCCTCCAAATCCCTTCGACCCCTCCTCTGACGCAATTCCTAAGTACGCCACTGGGGGAGGGGGAGGGGGGGGCTGACGCCGAAAACCGAAAGTTGGCCCCCCCAAACCGGTGGGCTAGATCCGCCAGTGGACACCGGTTGAGCAAAAAGAGAAAATAATAATTTGCAGGATGCTATGTGTTGGGCATGGCTGGTCAGGCATGCTGCTAGTCCTTCCCCTGTCCCCAAACATTGCACTTATTTCCCCCCACTAGTATACACGACTCATTTTGAGAAAGTATGACGCTGTTGAAAAGAAGCATCAGTCTGGGCCCCACCAGTGGCGCAGCCAAGGGGGGGGCACGGGATCGCGGCCACCTTTACAACCAAGAACGCACGAGATCAAACAAGACATTTTGAGATTTTCACTACGCAAAGCCCTACATTTTCGGGGCGTCGACAGCTTGATCTGTCTCATTACATTTCTTGGTAGACCCCCATTAGGAAAATCCTGGCTGCGGCACTGGGCCATGAACACCACCCCTATAAAACTATGTCTGCAAGTAGCGGATAACAGAAAGACACAATTGTGTTCATGGAGATGATCACTCGTATTTTTACTCAAGCTATTTAAAATCCATTCCTTCCTTAGATATGTGCTAACGTCCCTTTATTTCCCGTAATAAATTTTCAGTTCTTGGTTGTTGTCTGCAGCTAAATGGTTTATTTATATATATGGTCTTTACCGGATTGTTGAACCTTGATGGCAGGTCACGCAATAACCGCGATTTAACTATGTATGCCTATGCACACACACACACACATACACACTTTATGAATTTCTGTGGGATGTGCCTAGCAGTGGATTCGGCACCTTCCTTCAGGATGTGATGCTGATGAGGTTGTCTATGGTGGCACGATGGGTGTGATGGGAGGAGCTTGTGATTATTGAGGGTGTTAGGCGGTAGCAAGTGAGTGGTGTTAGATGGGCTGGGATATATAGCTTCCTAGGAACTTGGGATAAGGGATTGATTGGGGTGGGAGTATGTACATTCTAGTACCTTTTCTAGATAGGCTTAACCCAGATGGGCCCCTGTGGCTCTTATTAAGCCTTAATACTTTATGACTTTATGACACACACACATACACATACACACACACACACACACACACACACACACACACACACATATAGATATATATATATATATATATATATATATATATATATATATATATATATGTGTGTGTGTGTGTGTGTGTGTGTGTGTGTGTGTGTGTGTGTGTGTGTGTGTGTGTGTGTGTGCGTGCGTGTGTGTGTGTGTGTGTATAGGCATATACATATATATGTGTCGCGGTCATTTTAAAATAATGTTACCGCAATCCGCGGAGTTTCGGAAAATGAGCGGTGGCCATAAGTAGGTGGGGTCCCTGTACAGATGTCCCACCCACCCCGGGACAAATCCTTGCTACGCCAGTGCACCATATTAGGTTGGTTAGGTATGCGCAAGAAATCCCACCTAGTGAAAATTCCTTAGAGGAGGCCCTGGTGAATACCCGATATAAACTATAAGTATTGCCCTGTTGGTGTGGGACGTGAGCACCGATGGACATGGGTGTAGATGCGTTGAAAAAGCTTTGGGGACGAGGGAGATTCAGACCAAAATAACCCATCTAGATCCAAACCTGACAGGATTTCAGAATCGCGGTATTTTGGTTTCGGGAGGTGTAATTTTTGTGGAACTATTCATATAAAAATACAAGGAACATTGAGAACACATACTCAGATTGTTACGCGTAACTAAATTTTTGTAGTGTAGATGCCGATCTTAACATACATAAATGAAGGAAAAAAGATCAAAAACATATATCCTGTATGAAGGAAAATGAACCTTACCGCCCGGTGGCGTGTCATATCAGCTCATTCTCCTCCCAAGGGAAATGTTGTGGGTTAAAGCCCAGAATTAGCCCACACTTTTTCAAGCTTAGTCACGACCAATCCCACATTGGTGGCACTCAGAGTTCATTTTAGGTGTAATAGCAAATCCTTCGCACGCATGCTTCTCGTCAAGTGCATCCCTGATGCTATTGAACAATGCTCACTACCAGCTGATAAAGATACGCTTATCAACATCAAGGCCAAATTGAGGTCATGTCATATTGGTATAAAATGTGAGGCATGGTACATATAGTTCCAATACCTATAGTCCATAGCTTTGTCATTTCCTAAAATAGGAGATAATATTCCAAGATGCAAAACACCAGTATTGTCCCTGGTCCTGGTGCCGCAAAACACGACCGATTCTGAGGCGCATGCTTTTAAAAACCAGATCATTGCTCAGCGACCTGACACAGTATTCTCAAATTCATTTTGAGTTTGGTGTTCGATGTAAGAAAAAATGCCAGGGAGGAAGAAACAATGCAAAATGCTGCTACTTAGATGTACATTTTGAGGCACATGAAATGTTGAATCCCACTTGCAGCTGTTGAATTTGGTTTTGAGCATAAACATTGGTCAAAAAACGTTCTTGATGGTTTGCGTAACTAACGGTGCGTTCTTTGTCTCCTTCATTCCGCGGATTCCGTGGAGTGTGACGTTGCATATTTCGTGGACCGCAGCCGCGGAACGTTCTGTGAAATTTCGCGTCGGATTACTTATGTGAGCCATTTGTGTCGCTGTTCGTAAACCTGCCTTCTAATTTTTATGATTAGCATTCATTACATGCCGTTGCATGAAAGCAATGTGGCTGAATCACTTGTTGGCAACACCAGTAATTCTACAAAGTCCCCACCTATGATCGTATTGTTATTGGCCACTGATGCCCAATTTAACGCACATATTGTCAACAGTAAAAATGCGAAACCGTTCTGAGATGGCTCGTGTAATAGGTGGATGAATATGAGATATGTCCAGGACAGACTATGACAGGCATGTCAAGGGCATGGAGGACATTTATATTGGTCATTGCCCAGTGAACATGCCGACAGCGGACCGACGTCGTTCCGCTGTCTGGACGCCAGTGGCGGGCTGTCGCCTGAGGGGTGGAATGTCCGCCAAGCCCACATGCAGCCGACACCCAGCCAACGTGGGACCGCTGTCAGGCTGCTGTCGGAACGCTAGGGGCCCGCTGTCGGCTGGGGAGTTAGATGACAACTGCCCGATGTCAGCTGGCCGCTATTGATATGCCGAATTCAACCCGACATATGTTGATATTCCAGATCAGTAGGCCGATGTCGGACCGAGAGTGGCCCGATGTCGGCATGCCGTTTACGAGATGTCGAGCTTGCCCCGACACATGCGTACAGCGGGCCGACATCGGCATGTTTACTGGGCGGAGATGCAAATAATCAGAAAAAGAAGTTTCTGAAGGTTACTGCTGTTTCACCTCAAAAGTTGAGAAATTGGCCACGCTGCAACAGACAACCATCGCCGGTGGGAACATGACATTCATTAGTTATATTTTCGCACAATCCAGACCAATCGTATCCACCCCACAACATTACTTGCGAATTTGCAATATCTTCCTTGGCCCGCACATCACTTCCCATGTGCGTCGCCATTTTGGAAGAAATCGCACAGGACGGGGCTGGACAGCTTTTTTTCAGTCCGTGCGTTCCCCGCGAATCCACGAAATCTGGCCGCGGAATTCGTGAGGAATAGACAAAGAGCGACACTTGACGTCAGAGTCCACGGAATTCGTGGACGAAACGTGACAAAGAACGCAGCCTAAGCTAACTAGACAGTTAACATGCCACAGACAATGCTATTCATTTATAACGATGATGATACTGATAAAGATGATGATACCGAAGGAAAAGGATGCGAGTACCTTTTGCAATCCATACTATATTGTCTTTTTTCGCAAATAGGCATACCTATTAGGCAGGCACCTACATGGGCATGCAGGTACCTGCCTACATAGGTAAGCAGGCACCTTAGGTAAGCACCAACTTACCATGGGGCTATGCCAATAATTGTGGTATTCAACCATTGTCCATATTTCCATGATTGCACAGTGGACAGATAGGTAGTGGCTTAATCCATATGATTCCATGATCAGCTTGATCAGCTGTCGGAAATTTCACTGGGAACAATCTTTTTTTCCAGATAATCTTGAACAATAAACACTCGCTTGGTGCACCAGCGACTTTCTGGAGGGGCCCCACACACCCCACCCATCCCACCCACCCCACAGCTCCCTCCAGAAAGTGCAGGGGCCAAAGTGTGTATGGTGTGGCAAAATCATGCTGTTCAATGACAGAAATGCCTTGATCTGGCTCCTGCAAGCAAGCCAAACGTGGTCGTCACAGACAAATCATGCTAACAAATATTATGCTTCACCTCTTGGTTACGCTAAGTGAGACTCAGCTCGGTCGGTGTTCACCATTGCAGGAAAAAGGGCATGCTTTCTCATGTGGATTAATATGCAGAATACGCCATATGACCGACGCAGTCGATGCGACCCTAACCCCAATATGCAGGTTACAGAGTGGAACACATGCGTCAGAAGCGTATAATTGTTGCATAATTTATGTTTCATTTGCTGTATGTGCGATGCTATCTTTGTGTTTGTCTATATTGCCTGTGGTACGCTTCGTGTGATCTTTGTTGTACCTCCTATGTTGTTGTTTTTTGCAAATGTCCCTTTGCTATTGCTATGTCTTGCTTTTAACATCCCCCCCCCCATTCATAGAAACTCTGGCTAGTCTGCTGCTGTGGCCCATACTAACGGATAAAATATGTTCTAAATTTACCATTTTGCTTTCAGGATTTTCCATACAAAGCCTGATCCCTGCATTCGCAAATACGCCACCATGAAGCCATCCATCAATCGTTCTTGATCAAGAACAAAAATGACCGGAACAGCGCCCGTGATACACGGCTGCGCTGCAGTACATTAGAGGCAGCTCCAGCAGCCCCATCTTTTGGAAAACGAGAACAATTTTAGCTCGTTCTTTCAATTGAACGATATCGATCTGACCTTAGATTGAATACGAATCTTAGCCAATATATTTTGCCATGATTCTTTCTGGTGATGATAGCTAATAAACATGTGAATGTTGCATGTTTTACCTTGAAGTGTGGCCTGTGAAAGCTAACCGGAAATGACTTCAGAAAAAATGTATTACAACATGACCATTAAATGTATCTTGGCCCAGTGACGAAAGACTCGACAATCGTGATTAGCATGCGATTATTTATCAGTTATATATGATTTCCATGATCTGCCATGCAGTATATCATCGTGAGAAAGGAGTTCCATTTGCGGCCTACCAGGAATATACATCGTTAAAGAGGCATGCACGAAACCGTCAAGACATGAGAAGTCTTGAGACCTGTGCTTACAAATTGGTCACTTTTGGCGCCATGGTCGGAATCCTGTACTGGATTCTCAAGGCACTTGTGAAATCCACAGGTAGAACAAGAAAGAATAAAAACAAAAACAACGAGCTCAGTAGGTCAGTCGGGACCAACCATCCCCAGGGGGCAAAAGGGCGTGACCAACCATCCCCCTATTCTTGTTGTGCCCTTTTGTAACCGATCTGGGCATCTCATTTGGGATTCTTTCGATTTTTTTTTCTAACTATGTCTGCCTTTTTTCGCGATTTCTGTTGAACAAATATCAGGCTCCCTCCAGGTGATTTTAGACTCCCGTTAGTTGCCGCCGTTTTGGAAGGTGACTGCAGATTAATCTAACTATTCGACTGCAGCTTAATCATTGTGTGAATTTTGGCGCTCATAGCAGATGTAGTCCTTTTGGAAAAATGTCGGATCTGTTCCTGGGACCACTGTTGGTCCCAGGCTAGGTCAACAACAAGGTTAGGTCTGTTCTTTACATGCAAAACATAGCGTTGATGTTAAAAATTAAAATTCCACAAGTCTTCGGGAACCTTCCGGGCACCATGACCCATGCAACTTCGCTACAAACGCCGAAACGCTACACCAACGCTATGAGGGACAAAGCAGCATTATTTGGACGCATGGGGTTGAGGCTGGCCACATATGCACGATATAACATGCTAATGTATTTCCACTTTCTACACCGACCCTCCAACAATTTGGTGGTACTTCGGGCATGATCCAACCACCTCACCCAGTAGCGCAACCAAAGAATGAAAAGATGAGGGAGAAATTATCTCCACCTAGGAAACAATGGCCTGAACTGAGACCACTTTGTCCTTTGCCACAAATAGCTGCTTCTACCGGCTGCTTCATTTTGCTTAGCCGGTGTCCCCCGAGTCCAAGGCAAAGCAACTGATACCGCTGGAGCGGTCGTCATCACAGCTATCCCTGGGCTATCCGCTTTGCCATCGCTGGAGCGACCGTAGCTGCTGGAGCAGCTGTGATCAGGCCACTGGGATGGCTGTGGCCGTTGAGGCGGTCGTGGCTACAGGGGCGGACGCCGCCGTTGAGGTGGCGGTGGGTGGCCTTCCCAGTCCTTTTCAGCATCTATGGCTCTCAAAGATATCCTATCACTGAGGCTGGCCTCAGTATTCCCCGTATCCATCACCGGTCCTCCACTCTTTGCTCTCAGTAATTCAGATTCCTCAGGTCTTCATTCCAAGCCTAAGAAACATCCAAGTCCAGTCCTCTCTGGCCCTCAGGGGACATATTCATCCACTAGGAACTCTCTGCAATATTCATGGATCATTCCCAGTCCTCGACAAACCTGTCTAGGTTTCAGGAGAATCCTGCAACTCCGAGACAGGCCCACAATTTATAGCAAACATTGCCAGGTCTCGGAACTCTCCTTAGCTCTCAGATGGCTCTATTCATCCCGCAGTGTTCTTCCCAAGCCTCAGGAACATCACAGTCCGGTACGCTCTAGCTGTCAGAGGAATTCCCCAGTCTGTTGGGCTAGTAAGGACATCCTAGCTCTGAAACTGGCTCTCAGTATTCCTCACCACCATCGCTAGCCCTTAGGGACTCTTTTTAGATCTCAGGATGTCCTGTTATTCATATTGGGACCCATTTCAAGCCTCTTATGCATCCCAGTCCAATCCCCTCTAGCGCTCAGTGACCATTTCAAATCGTCAGGGGTCCTCTCCAGCTGTTAGGTCCCTTCCCAATCCTTGACAATCTTTCTAGCTTCAAGGGATTTCAAGGCTAAAGTCTAGCTCTGACGTTGTTCCTCGGCATCCCTCACGACCATCGTTAGCAGTAGGGACTCTCCTTAGCTCTCAGGGGGCTCTGTCAGCCGTCAAGGGCCCTCACAAGCTTCTAGGATCCCTTCCTAGTTAGCGACAGCTCTTGTGGTTTGAAGAACATTCTAGCTCTGAGGCTGGCGCTCGGTATTCCTCACATTAATCACCGGCCAATACATATTTTTAATCTCTCAGGGCACCCTGTTAATCCATTAAGGGCCGCGCTCAACCTCATAAAACTTCCAGTCCAATCTTATTTGACTCTCACGAGATCCTCTTCACATATCAGGCCCTACCCCTGCTTTTAGGGATTCATCACAGTCCTCAATAGTCCCGTTTAGCTCTCATCTCTGGGGAATTTCAGATCTGAGATTGGCTCTCACTAGTCCTATTCAGTTCTTAGGGGTCTTGTTCTTCCCCAGGGGCCCTTCAAACCCATTGCGTATCCGACAGACTTGTATTGAGGTAATCTACAAGGGACTCGTGGCTATTACGACCTCGCGTTAAATATATAAAACAGCACAGCACAAAAGGTCAAAATCACATAACAGTTAAACGGGTGGTCATACATGTCATAATAAAATAAAATAATAATACAAAAATACAGCAGGGCGAGCAGCAAATCAGTCCGGCACGGGCGGCATGTTAAACAGGTGCCGCCGTAGGTGGCGACCAAAGAACGGCACGGGAAGTCGCATCAGCTCGGGTGGCAGCGAGTTGTACATAAGTGGTGCTCTGGAGCTAAATCGTCTCTTCCCCATCTCAGTACGAGACCGGGGGACATTTCCCTTGTCCTTGGCCAACATGTCTGCCGACGCGTCTGATTCACCACCCCTGTGCTGCCCGTCTGTTTCCATGGTTATGACACCACGTGCTGGGGCAGCCCGAGCCTGTTCTTCATTCCCGCTAAGTAACGGAGTGCAAACGTCACTGCGTCCAGAAGGGGCCGGAGCCGCCGTTTCCTTCGAGTGCGAGGGTCCTGCGATCGTCAGTGGTGCCACACCAAAAGATTGGAGGAGAGCAATGAGCTGTGCGATAAGGTCTGCAGCTCTACTTCCCTGGAACTGTGGAGAAGCATGTCGTGTGCCGATACTGAGGTTGGCGGCGGCTGAGTAAGATATATTTGGATGGGTTCGGTGATATTCGTCTCCGGCTTCTCGAAAGCTCAGGTTTCTTATGACTTTCATTGAGATGATCTCTTTCTCCTTAAGGTAAGTCGGGCATAGTCGGTCATATGTCGCATGTGGTTTTTGGTCACGGCCACAGTTGGTGCACCATGGTCTGTCAGCGCTGCACTGTTCGTTCTCGTGGTCGGGTGACGAACATTTTCCACAGACTGGGCGGTTCCTAGTGCTGTCTAGTGTGACCGAACCTCTGACAGCGATAACATCTCATGGGGTTCGGGATAAAAACGCGGACTTTAACCTTGACATACCCCACACGAATGTCACTTGGTAAGTCAGGACGGTTAAAAGTAAGAATGATGTTGTTTGTTGGAATCATTGTGGTGCCTTTCCGCACGCGAATGCGTCTGGCATCAGTCACTTCGTCTGGCATCAGTCACTCCGTCTGGCATCAGTTACGCCGTCTGGCATCAGTCACTCCGTCTGGCATCAGTCACTCCGTCTGGCATCAGTCACTCCGTATTCCTGCAGTCCCTCCGTAATGTCTTCGTCGTTGACGCCCTGAAGATCATAGCAGTTAACAATACCCTTCACATAGTTTTTTTGTCTGGTGTGGTACCACTGACATTGGGATAACTAAATCGCTCCTTCCGTCGCAGTCCTTGACCGTGTACACAAACTCTGTAGCTGTTAGCGCACTTTTTGCCTCTTCTGCACTTCTAAACTCCACCTCGAGTGCGCCGTCTCTCAACTTCTCACATTTGAGCACCGTACCAAATCGGTCACATCCATCACGCCGCTGGAAGGGTGACAAGCTTGCAAGCTGCTTTGGACCCTGTGAGGCCTTGAATATGAAAATTCGGAGAGCGTGGGGTTCTATGTTGTCACTGCTCTGCCGGTAATTCGGACGCCGACCCTCGCCAAGTGGTCGGCCAGTCGGCTAGAGGTCACCAAGTGGTCGGCTAGAGGGGCCAGGAGGCGATTTTAAGTTTTGGTGTGCCATAAGTTTGTGTTGTGCACCCCACCACACAGGGGCTCTACAGAGAGGACACTTGAGTCCCGCGAACGGGAGGACGCCAGGCACCCGAGGAGTTATACGGGGCAGGCGGCGCCTTCGTCCGGCCGGGAGGGAGACTCACCACCCCGGCCGGGATCCAGCACCGCCCACTCTTTGACCCCAGCCGGCCGGGCCGGCGGGCACTGGGAAGAATCCCAGGCCCCCAGCCCGAGGCGACCAGCCACTTGACCCGTATGGGGCCCTACGGGCCCGCCCGCCCCTCCGGGATATTGGGACCAAAGAGGCGTGTTGGTCCCCCGTCACAACTAGCACCGTGCGACGGGGGATCTCAGCCTCCAGGACCCCATCAACCCCGGGAGCGGGCCGAGGGGGCGCGACTACCACGATAAAACTGAGCCGGTGGGTAGGACTGGGGAAGTTGTCCTACCTGCTCATGATAGGGAGAGTTGGTGTTGCAGGGCCAGGTGAAGGACATGGATGTTGAGATGTGATGGGCATTGGAATGGGGGCGTATGGATTGAAGGACGAGTGAGCTCGCCACGGACCGATGGCCTGGTCCGTTGGGTCCTTAGGGCACTCAATCCCCCCACCACGGAAAGGTGGTGCCTCGTCGGGGGGGGGGTGACCAGCGCGGAGATGACGGCAGGTGGAAGGTGCCCCCTTAGCTGCGATAGACCACCCAGAACTCCAAAACAACGCCGAGTCACTTCTGAGACGTGCGAGTCCCAGCTGAGCGAGCGATCGAAAATAAGACCGATATTTTTGCATTCCGAAATGGTGGGTAGATCGTGATCGCGAAATTTCACCGTGATATCCGGTAAAGCACGCAGATTTTGTGGGCTACCCAACATCATCAGCTGTCTTAGCAACGTTAATTTTTTGTACATTTGCTCGAAACCAGATGTCGAGGAGGCCAAAACTCTTTCCATATGAGCGACGACATTTTGAATGTCAGATTTCTTACCATTTACCAAAATTTGGGTGTCGTCGACGTATTGGATAACCACTGCGCCTTCGGCGAACAGGCTGAGGTCGTTGGGGAAGACGCAGTAGAGGAGAGGTCCGAGAGATGATCCTTGAAAAACGCCGATGCTGTTGGGCAACGGGGCAGATTGTTGGACGACACCCAGACTGTCAGTGAGGCTAACACTCTGGGTGTGGTTTTGAAGATAAGCCGAAAACCAGGATGTATCGATGCTGTGGAGACTTAATTTTGACATGAGTTTTGAGTGGTCTATCACATCAAAACATTTGCTCATTCCAGCCCTCTCTGACCCTCGGACGCCCTGTTTGTTCCTCAGCCCATTCTATCTGAGACTGCTCTCTCCAGCTGCCATGGGCATTCTAGGTCCCCGACGGGCCCTCTTTTGTCTTCACGGTCCTTGTCAGCCCTTAGAGTGGGCGTCTTCAGGTCTCAAGGGCTCTTTCGACACAAGCTGTTTGATGCGGTCAAATTTTTCCTCGGTTATATCTCTGCCCCTCAGGGCAGTCGCCTGCAGAACCCCATTCGACTCGCCAAGGGGCAAGTGTCCCTTCACCCTTAGAAACACCACTGCTTTTAACAGCCCGGGCCCTCCATGAGCTGAGAGGCCCTTTACGTAGCACCGGGAACCCTCCGCTTCGGCCGGGATCGTCTCCGTAGCTTGGAGTCTCTTTATCGGCCTGATGCCCTCTCTCTTCATCAGAATGAGCCAAAGCCAGCCCATTGGCTCTGCACGTCTGGTTATGGGCCCGCATCCGTCAGCTCAGGGACCCTCTTCCACAGCTCAGGACGATGCGGTCGGTCGGAATCCCGTCCTCAAAATATTGGGCCTCCTCTTTCACACAAGGAGCCCCCTGTGCGGTTTCGGTCCCCATCGGCTCACGTTCCCTTTATACCGACTCTGGTCCCCCTCCGAAGGTTTAGGGTCCTCTGTCGGCACAGAGGCAATCTTTAGCGATACAGGGCCTTCTCTGTCAGGCCGGAGACTCTTTTTCAACAACTTGGGCCCTCTCCATCAGGTCAGGGACCCTTGTACGTCTTGGGTCCCATCCGTCGGCCCAGGGGCTCTTCCTGACCGCCCGAGGTCCTCTCCGGGCAACTGGGCCCCCTCAGTCGTCTCAGGGACCCTCTTTGACGACCCTTGGTCTTCTCCGGCAAGCCAGAGACCCCTTTTCAAACGCTTGGGCCCTGTCCACCAGGCCAGGGGTTCTTCCTTCAGCTTGGGCTTCGCCGACAGCCCAAGGGCCGTTCATCTGGGCTCGGAGCCCTCTCCGTCCGCCTAGAGGCTCTTCCAACTATCCGGAGCTCCTCCGTCGATCCAGAAGCCCTTCACGTTAGCCCAGCTAAGGACCCTCAACATCTTCCCGAGGGCACTCTCTGTTGACTCGTGACCCTTTCCGTCAGCCCTTTCGTCGGTACAGGGGCCCTGCAAGTGTGCCCAACACTGACGCATTGAGGGGCCCTTACGAGCCCCTCAAGGCAGCCGCCTGAAGGATCCACTCCAATCCTTCAGGATTGAGGGGGAGGCTGCCCCCTCCCCAGCCCCTTGGCTACGCCACCACGCTCTTTCAGGTCTCAACCTCACAATGCCAACCATTGCAGATCGGCCGCCCACTATGGAATGATTGACTAATAGCCAGCCAAAGGTCGAGTACTTGATCTCGGTAAACAACCAGATACTCGCCGGCCGAGATTCATGGAGCCTTCAACGAATACCTCGATCTCGACAACCACAAAACACACGTGGTTATGGATGAGTCAAAACAGGTCAAAGTAGGCATCGGCATCACTGGACCAGGCCATCGGCCTTGCAAACGTCTGTCGGATAACGTTTTTGTTTTCACCGCTGAAGCAGTGGCCGAACTGTCGGCTATTTCCATATTAAAGAGGAGCAAAACGAGAAACCCAGGGCCAAAATACCCCGAGCCACGTCAGCATTTCAGGTAACGAGCAAGCAGATGGGCTGGCGAAGCAAACCTCGACCGCATCGGCAAGCAAGCAAGCATCGACTACTGAATATTCGGTAGACGACAGGAAAGCCGTTCTACAACGCCACATATGTAAGCAACAGCAAACCAACGTTAGGTACATTAAACATCTAAAGTCAATCTCACCGCCAAAAGGAAGTCATCCTCACTTGACTTAGAACTGGTTGCGCAAAGCTTACACAGCCTGGACGAGAGGAGGACCATCTTGCAACATTTCACTTTGACAACTGCGACAACAAATTAAGCATAGGTCACATCCTACTAGACTGTAGTAGCTTCGATGCTCAAAAGCAACCAATTAAGACCTTCCAAAAAGTGGCATCACCCTCTCGCTTTCAACCATTCTGGGTAACAATATCCTACATTATTATCTGGCTATCACTCCACACACCCCACCACCGACACGCACCGCATGTCGGCACAACCAGTCATAGCAGTAACGTAAATAGCCATCCACCAATGATATGGGACGTAGATGAGCCGAATCGCTTAACACTCGGAATAAATGTCTACCTGGCGGTACCGTCGGACCCAGAAGAGCCGACTTGCTTTGAATTAATATCACGTAAAATGGTTACCCAGAGGTAACATCGGACGCAGATAAGCCCAATTACAAAACAAGTAATACCGCCAAACACAAAGCTGCATGATTTCACCCCTCCCCAAGAGAACGAATGCTACTAATTACTACTAACACACGGCAACCGGCGTGAGAAGAGGTGTGGCGATTATCTCCCTGCTCATAAGGTAGAGAACACACGGCACACGGCAACCGGCAGCACACGGCAACCGGCGTGAGAAGAGGTGTGGCGATTATCTCCTTGCTCATAAGGTAGAGAACCCTTTGTGCTCTTCAACAAGAGTAGGCCAACTCGGGCATCCTGGGAAAATCGACTTTCTTGCCACCCCTCCCCCATATCCTATTACACATCAACTTCATATTCACTAGAACGTAAAACTACTTTTGTACACTTGTCAAACACTTGCCTGCAAAACCTACTCGCTTTAAAGGCGGCACAAATGACCTTGGTGGTCCGGCACGCTCCTAAAATTTACAAGTATGTTCCATTTCCACACAGCATGGAATTAAAACAATCCATTTGAAGTCAAACACTACTCTTCTCCACTCTGGCATGACACATACATATAGGTTCTTCTCCAATAGGCAGGCAAGGACCGATGTAAGTTGACAAACACGGAAGGCTGCCATTTAAATTACATTTCATTTTTACCTTCATGTTTTCCAAGCAGCATAGTATGTCTTCGTTTGGGTCTATCTAAGTTTTAACCTCAACATTTACCTACACGTGCAAGATTGTACCCGAAACGCCCACGGCTCGTCCTGGACACCAAGGCCTCCGCTTCTCCTCTAGGTCTCGGGTGGTCAGCGGGGGCCGTCGTCTTCCACATGAAACGGTCTGCTACGTCGGCCCCGAGGAAACCGACGTAGGCCCTTGGCCACCCTCCAAACGTACTGCGTCATGTAATGTATGTCTTATATCACGTATGTCTATATCTTATATCATGCTTCATGTTCCCAACCACTGCGCCAATTCCTTAGCTTGCTGGCAGGTGTCTCTCCTCTTTTCTATCTTGCTTGCCTTATAACAGATGCCACATCAGCCGGCTTAGAGTAACTTTTCGTTAGCGTAACTCCTCTAGCAGATGATACTTTCCCTCAACTAAAGGGAAATAGAAGCAGCTCACACAACAATAAGCAAATTTGTCTCAGAAATTCTACGTATTCACCTCAGGTGATGTGCTGAACTTATTGAAACTCTTGTCAACGGTATATGTGAATAGGTAATCTATTTTTTTAAAGAAGTTTTAAGTAGACAAGGTAGTGTTATCAACGATACTGTAAGTTCAGGATGTTCCATTTCCAGTTAATCAATTTGATGCCCTACAGTACTGTAATAAAAAACTGCTGCAGAAGCGCGAGGATAAATACCAACAAAGTGCATTTGACAGATGGTACTTTATTAACATGATACGCAACGATGAGCTGCCAGTGACAATACATCCCGCGCAAAAAGGAGTTGCCAAACAAAGTAACTATCGTCGGCAAAGGACCACGAAGCACTGACAAACACAATTTCGACGGAGAGTATTTGGATGACAGCGAGATGGAATGAGTTCGTGGTAGCACCGGAGTACCGATCTCTACCAGCCAGGAGTGATGTTGGCCAGCCGTCGCATTCGCCTGAAACAACACAGGTTAACTGGTCACGTGGACACCGAGCGACACCGACATTCACACCACGCGAGGTAGGGCGGCAGTGAGCAGCAGCAGGATAATGTGTGTGGGGGGAGGGGGGTCTGTGTGTGTCTGTGTGTGTCGGTGTGTGGGTCTGTGTGTCTGTCAGTGTGTGTGTGTGTGTGTCTTGTTGTTATTTGGACTTTAGGGCGCGTCGACCATGTTGATCATATAGCGCCCATCTCTGTGTGTGTGTCTCTCTGCTGCGTCTGTCTCTCTGTCTCTGTCTCTCTGTCTCTCTGCCTCTAAATAGGAGATGCATGTGCTCTTGCGATACCATCACTGGCCAGGATTTAAGTTAATTCACGGCACGGTGCCTTTCGCTTCAAAGCCACTGGCATGGGAACAACAACACAAATAAACAAACAAACAACAAAAATCTTGAAGCATCAATAAATACGCTTTACAAACTGCCGATAAACAAATCGCGAGTGTGGAGAGGCGCCATAATAGTTGTAAAATGAAAAGCATCATACACGGTAGATTTATCAGGAAGAATCTAATGAATTATACTCCAAAGCTGGAATATAATTCAGCAGTATTCTGGAGTAAAAAGGCACTTCTGGTATGTGACGTCATGTGGTGTAGGTTATAGTTGGTTTAAACCAAGTATACTAGAGTTGCGAACTTTGGAGTACCTGTTGTCTCTAGATATCTTGACTCAATAGGCCTTGGCTTCAGCCAAATTCACCGGTTAAAAATGATGTAGGCGCACGTGCTGCCACGTCAGCAAGCTCCAGTGAGAGGGGTTTGATATGTGAATACACATACAGCTGTGTGATGTGTCAATGTGGCTACAAGGAGCATGATGATACATAACAGTGACATTTAACATGACCTCCTTGAAATTGGAAAAATGTTGTCAAAAATACTATATTTTGAAGCGATTAAGCTATCGTGCACGGTACTTCATCACAATACAAGCACAATTTAATCGATCCAAAAATATAGTATTTTTCGGCAATATTTGTATAACCTGAAGGTCATCTTAAATGTCACAGCCGTGTTATATATAGTTGCGTTCCACGAAAGCTATTATTTCTATTGCCATAAACATTCTGCACTGTAATTGGTCAATTTGGCGCAGCACAGGAAAAAAGCTGATATCGATCACAATCGCCACAAGTCACATATGTACCAAAACGACACTCCAGCAGTTGATTCGCATTGTCCAGGCCTGGGCATCACATACTTCCATAGGCTTTCACTTTCGTTGCTGACAATGGCGTTCTTACTTGTCTTGAAATGATCAAATATAGTAATTTCACACCGCAAATATGCACTTTACTTTTTTTGGGTCAACCCTTTGACAGAGTATGAAACCAGTATCATTTATGATGCATGAAGTGGTTATCAGCATCGATGTCTAAGCCCTATCCTATAAGTAGTCTTCCTACACTATCAACAATAACGTGGCATATAATTACTGCATCACCTATCACAATGCATTGAAATGGCATATGCCTGAAAATACTGCCTTGTTCACCAAGGTAAACACCAATGATTTTCATAAGAATTACAGTTAGACAGAATGAATATTACACCTATTACTGAATATTATTACCCATTTGTATGCTGTTGACTTTTTAAAAAATGTCATGATTCACACAAGTCCATCACAGATAATGCTGTATTGATGAGATGAGTTTCCTTTTCACAATGGAGCTGCCATCACGTCCTATTTTGATAGATACACAATACAATGCAATATAATAAAATACGACACAATATAAAATATGCAAAACAGACATATAATATGCTACTAAACATTTGTTTTCTTATGTCTACTCATTCGGCCGATATCGCGGAAAGATTTGAGGGGGATCTCGAGAGACCCCGGTCCGGCGGTGATTGAGAAGGCATGCTTTGCCTCGGTTAATAGCTCATAGCATGTTGGAAGTATTGAAAATCGTGCTGCGCCCTGTCCTGGTACACTGACCTGGTGTCGAGATTCTGGTGCACAGACCTGGTGTTCAAATCCTAGTGCACTGACCTGGTGTTGAGACCCTGGCACACTGACCTTGTGTTACGATCCTGGTCGCGAATCTTCTTCTCCATCTCGGCGTCGGTGAGCGCCTCCAGGAAGGGTCCCCAGCTGTCGGCCTCGTGGCGCGGCCGGAACGGCTGGCCTATGGTGGTCAGACTGTGCTCGCTGAAGGCGAACTTCTGGTGCCAGCTGATCTGGCCGCGGATACTGTCGACACACATCGGGTCACGTCGGCAGTCACCAGATGTGACATCGGATCCGAGTGGAACAACACATCGAACTACGTTAGGCGTCAGACGCAATGTTAATGCGGACATCGGAGGGATTTCCAGTAAAGAAAGAAAACAGGTAGGTTCCTGATGCCATTCAAGAACTCTGAAACATGCGCCTGCGACAAGCGCGCCCGGATGCTCACTAGTGTGTGCGCGAAGAATATAGTTACAATTTATGAGACTCTGTCTCCATCAAATATCATGCGAAGTGCATTTATGAAAGTTAGCTTGCCTTCAGACGTCAATTTTATTGCCACTTACAGCGAGATATTGCGCATATTCTTACTTTCCGTATTTCCTTCTGGAACTATTTTCAACCATAAACGGCCGGCCGCCGGCGGCCCACGGCCCGTCCACGACCGCCCGCCATTCATAATATGGCGGGGCGCGGGATTCCTATACCCTGAATGTTAATGGGCCCCAACGCCAAAGTTACAGGCAGATTTTCTTATTTGAAACGATATGCGATGGGCCTGGCATGAGTTCCGCCACCATTAGAGTTGAGGCCGACAGATTTTCACGAAATTGTTTAAAATCATTAAGCTTGTGGGCGTTGAAGGGAAAAAATGCATCTACAACCGTTAATTTCTCCTACACCATTTTGGCGTGGCAGAGCCGATGTTGCTTGGCATTGTTGAAGGGTGGAACTTCACTTTGTGTCGTGCCACCGCTCGGCGGCCCTACGGATCCTCTAGGCAGCAACCGTCGGCGCTTGACGTGCATTGAGCCATGCCAGAACGTCAATAATGTCGCAAAACTTCTTGTCAAAAGGTAAAAAGTGGCAGGGTTAGATATCTATAAAAGTAGTCGAGTATGGCATCAGAAAGCAGCTGAATTTATGCCGGTTTATTTGAGACCATTGGCAATTAATTCACTAATGTAGAACATCTGATATACAATTAAAAGGAATACAATGTGATAATTTGACACACAAATCCTGGAATTGAGTGCAAAAATGACAGGGTTAGATATCTATAAAAGTAGTCGGGTATGGCATCAGAAGGCAGCGGATTTTATGCCGGTTTACTTAAGACCATTGGAAATTAATTCGGTGATGTAGAACATCTGATATACATTTTAAAGGCATACAATGCGATAATTTGAGACACAAATCCTGGAATTGAGTGCAGAAATGACAGGGTTAAATATCTATAAAAGTAGTCGAGTATGGCATCAGAAGGCAGCGGATTTTATGCCGGTTTATTTAAAACCATTGGAAATTAATTCGGTAATGTAGAACATCTGATATACAATATAAAGTGATACAATGTGATAATTTGGGACACAATTTCTGGAATTGAGTGCAAAGGTGACAGGGTTAAACCTTCATGGAAGTTATTCAAGGTGATATAAAAATGTAGCACGTTCGATTTTCGTTTAGTTAAGAACATTGGAAATTGTCAGGACGTCACCAGACTTGTGCTCGACTCGAGTTGAATCAAGAATCGACTCATGAATCAATAGTTTTTGGATGAGTCGCGAGTTGAATCGATTCTTTTCCCCAAAACATATCGCGGTTGGTGCAAAAAGCAGGCAACAGAAAAATAACTCCATTGACTTAACATCAGTAACTTTGAAGACATATTTCGCAGCTGAGATTCGTGGCAAAAATACAAGTTGTGGAAGAACTAATCGTACATCGAATGAGAACATTCAAAGTTTTGTTGTCTGAATTTTAAACACTGCCCAACTGGAAAGACATGCTCTTGAAAATGGACAGTTCCGTTGGCTTCAGCCGTAACCTACCAACCAACATGTGTACTAACTAGCTTCAGTAGTTCCCGAGATCTTAGGAGGTAAGTCGAACCGCCTCCCCGCGCCGTGTTATGTGAGAGACCCTCCGGCGCACGGTTTGACATGAATGACGCAGCCAGGAGATTATGAAACACCTTCGCGCTCCCACACCTTCTTGGGGTGACTGTGCCTACCCGAAACCGAAAGCGTCGATACTGGCGTATCGCGTAACGATGGCTGACCGCATTGCGGGGACTTAGGTGACGGCACTGCATATTGGGACTTAGGTGAGACGTGTCAATGCGCCTGCAATTCCCACTCAGTTTGTTATTCATTACAAAATCACGATTACGATTATGATTAATATTGTTACGATTATTATTATAATTATGATTGGCATCGTTACGATTATGATTAAAATAACTTCATCAGCATATCATTAACACAAAACCAAAGGTACTGCAGTAATGTGTCAACTTTGGACTCCACTTTCAAATGCGTTTGGCAGCATAATCGCGGCTGCTCCCATGTATCCGGGCTCCGAGCGGATCCCAGACATTCGGCCGGCGTGCTGACATCTGCATAGCGATGTCAATCGTGATGACATCATGATTATGATGATATGTGATAGTATGTGTATGTGCAACATGATCATCCGTTGTGTTGAAGCTAAATTAAACAAATTAATGAAAATAAACTATCAATAAAAAAACTGGATACATATCGAACAACGGCACAATTATCGTAGCCAGTAAAAGTTTCAATAAAATATGTACGATAGTCGGACATGCATGTACGAAGGTCAACGTGATGATCATTGACAAGGCAAGGGATGGTTAAGGCCATGGCGGAGTAAGGAATAGTGGTGGGTGATTACGCGGTATTAACCAGCCCAGTCTCGGGGAGGTCTTTATGCCTCCCCAAAGGTATTTTTTACACTGGAACATAAAAATGGAGGCGCGCAGTGCCGACCGGTAACTTTTCTTGATCGCTTTTCCGTCTGACGTGAAAATTTCAACCTCAGGTCATGTAAGGTCATTAACCTAGCTCCGGTTAGAGGGCCACCTCCAAACATGTTTAAGGATCGGTAACTCATACACATGAATATATATTAAAATGAAACTTGGTACATAAGTGCAATTGGGCAGTGCCTCTGAAACGTATATCTCGGATAATCTTTGTTGGAGGTCAAGATAGGGATATGAGGTTACGACCAACTTTTTGTCATTTTGGGCTAATTTTATCTTCTTTTTGTAAATAATCACGTTCCTCTAGCATCATTTGTATCTTGGTATGCATGCACAAACACCAGGGAAGCTTCATTTCCAATTTACTTGGCCTTCGTCAAGTAACCCGAGGTCAGGTCACGATAAAGTATGCAACGTGGGCTAAGCCTATTTAGGCACTTTTGTTTGTATGATTTAGTTCTAGTTTGCATGGCCTAAATAATGTCAAAGTTGCAGTTCACGATCTAAAATATCCCAATATGTAGATATAAAATGTTTGTAAAACATCTACTTGTTCTCCAAAATAACCGGTTTGATTTTCAGAATTATCTAAAATCTCAAAATGCAACGTAATACCATTTTCCTGCCCAATTTGTCAAGGTCTTCCAGAGGTACCCCGTTCGTTCTCGTGCAACGCTTAGTCTGAAGTTAGGATTTAAGGATTTTAACGTTGGTGCTTTGGGACCCCTACCCCAAGATGGGGTGTGAGGATCTGACCGAAAACACGAGCCATGATGAAGCGAATGCAAAATTGACAGCACAAAATACACTTTGGGTGTATGCTAACATAAATATGCTTGACTATGAACAATATGTAGACTTGCATATTGAGAGCTAACTGGCGCCGATAGACACTAACTTGCTGCGAAGAGAGTGAGTGCATAAGTGCATTATTTTTGGGGGTGATAGTTGAGTGATATTTAGATGATACATCAGGGAACGAAAGATACACAAAATCGTTGCTTTCTTATCATATATAAAAACCGAAGAAGAAATACTGTACCTGTACGAGATAGCAGTGACGAATTCTCCGCCAAGACCCAACTCGGCGCACAGTTTGTGAGCGAAGTGTTCGGGGCTATTCTCCGCATTCGCCAGATCCCACTCAAACTGGTCCACCAGCGATATGTTACCCACGTGGATATTTAACTGTAAAAGACACCATACATAAGGCCCACGAGCACCTATGGCACCTGCAGCGGTTCCAAGGACTTCCACCAGGTCTAGTGAAGTGGCCAATATGGTAAATCGGAGAACATTAGAAGAAAAAAAACACTATGCAAGTGACAATGCAAACTCAATTTAAGTTTTCATAAGAGCATGGATGCGCTGGACGAAACAATTAGCAATTCCCTCATCATAACGAGCATTACAGATATGCAGAATATTATCAACAGCAAAAACGTCCCCCAAAAAGCATGATGATGTAATCAATATTCTAGGTAGGATATAACCATGTGACGCCAGCAGGATTGATGCTAAGGCTTCCAAAACAGTGGCACCGTGGCTCTCACTGTGTCTACACCGCTGTAATAGCATGACTATCCGACGAGCTAAATTGATTATCGGCAGTGGCCAATATTCCGCATTTTACCCGTGATGTGATCAGATGCTACACGTTCCTGTGACCTGTTCGCCATGACTCGGTTGTAGCCCACATCTGACCTTGATAATGACCCTCTGGTCAGAGGCGTCGTCGGCGACCGGCTCGATGGGGTACGTATCCAGCTGATGACGGATACTCTGCGCCACCGCATTCACGAACACCATCGGGTTCAGGTCAAGGTCGTCGCACAACACCTCGGCAAATTGCTCCGGAGTAATCAGCGTCTCTGGAAAAAGGCCAAGGTCAGGTCAAAGTCGTCACAAACACTCCGGAGTCTCTGGAACCAAGTTCACGTACATGTCGTCACAGCACCTGGGCGAACCACTGCACGGTGATCAGCATCTCCGAATCCAGGTCAATGTCATCACACAACACCTAGATGAACTTTGAGAGTGATCAGTCTCTGGATTGGCAGGCTCACATCAGTCCAGTCGAGATATATCGGCAGACATCACAGCTCTCAATGTACATGTTAAGACAGGCATACAAATATGTCCCATCCTATTGCATAACATCTGCATAAATCCTCTCAGGAACACAATATCGAGCTGCAGAGTAACACGCAGCTGAACGTTAAAGAAGGCAAACATTGAAACTCAGGCACAAATCAAACTTGACTTACTCTAGTCTTTGGTATCGGAGAATGCATTACAACAGTCCACTCAAAGTGTGTGGGTAACCTACTGTTACTGTCACTGTTTTGCAGCTACCTACTGAGCTTCTCGGAAAAGGAGAACCGATTCTCCGACGACACCGCAAACGGAAGACTATCACATACCATAGATTGACGCAAGGACACTCAACAATGATACAAACCAGTACAGCTCATCAGGCCGATTTGCTCTGAGCGACGGTGGTGCTCACCGTTTTTGTTCCATGTGAACATATCACGCAGCTTTTGGCCTTCGATCTCCATGTCTAGCCTGATGGGCACCAGCTGCTCCTCCTGCATGGCGTTGTCCTGAATCAGCTCCGGCTCTGTGTCGTCGAAACTGGCGCACATGAGCCAGGTTACTGCAGCAAATATCATCCAGCACATCGCTTCCGATCTGAGCCACACATTAGCCCACATACAGCACGTATCGTAGCATGACGTTGGGTGACGACCAGTGCTGCAAACAGTCTTCAACCTACCTAAAACACCATCCACTCAGAAATTGTCCTCTTTTTCTCGCTGGAAAGTCGAATGGCAATCTTTTGTAATGGAATCGTCTAATCTATATACCTCGATGAAAATGTTCAAGACTGTGGTTTCTGAAATCAGATATTTCACTACGATAATAGCATACTGTACAGTAATTGGAAAAAAAACTAGTTGCAAATACCCCATGTCAGTTTTGTCCACCTTTTAATTCCAATCTCATGATATTTAAATCAGAAATATAATTATGATGCTTCAAAGCATACACGCACAAATTAAGTTTTCAGGAAAAAGAAAGAAGGTGAAAGTTATCCCCTCCGAATTTGATGGCTAGAACATTATCCTCCCCAACGCCAGGACTAAAAATGCAAATCCAGCCGTGGCGAGAATGCTGACGAGCAGACCGGGTGACGAGAACTGACGAGCAGACCGGGTGACGAGAGCTGACGAGCAGACCGGGTGACGAGAGCTGACGAGCAGACTGGGTGACGAGAGCTGACGAGTAGATCGTCATATGAGCCGCCACATAGCCAGGAAGCAGCAGATTCGGGTGCACCTGCATCTGCACCCGCACTTACCACAAGGGGAAGGTTCGCACACGCTTGGTGATGACGCGGTTCCGGTTAATGGGCGTCGACTGTGGCACTGGATCCATGTGGGAGCTGTTTGGCTGTGCTGGCACGTGTGCGATGCTCTTGCGTGGCGTCTTGATCTCTCTGCGGACAGCAGGGGCGGGTGACCGATGCATCGGAGGCTTGTTAGGCGGAGTGGAATGCACGACGTCAGCTATGTCTGCGAAAAATGAAAATTATATATCTGCCTAGTACTCATCCAGTCACTATATGTGCCTCAACACGTACGCTGGAGGACCTTTCGCATAACACGAGTCGGAGGGGAGGCAGATTCGCCGCCCCCTAAGATCTCGGAAACTGGTGAAGCTAGAGGCACATTTGAAGGAGAATTACGGCTGCAGTGAACTCTCTGCGGTATAAATCTGATGAGCCTAGGTCACTGACTTCAGGGTCAAGTAAGGTCGAGATCCACCGGCACGCCGTGCCGCCACGCCACAGCACCGACGAAACATGTAACCTCGAACGCTAGACGGCCGGGCGGAGGTCGGCGGCTGGTCAGTGGACTTGGCACACCCGCAGCACCCATGCTTAACAACAGATTTCAGTATGTTGCATATGATGCACTTATCAATTTGACACACATGCACAATAATACATTACAATATCCCTGCCCGTCTATGAGATATCGTCAAAAAAGGAAGGTGCGCGGACTGCGCCCCCTCCCCCCCTCGGTGTACGTGTTAAAGAAGTTACTCTTACTCACCTTCGCATCGGCCATCACTCAAGTATTTCGAACCGAATACAGGCCACCCTTTTCCATCTGTCATTGTTGTGATGCGTCATAGCGATTCCTCACTTGTTACATCACAGTGCGATATGCATCCGATCTATTTATCTATGTGCATCAGGTAACTTTTCATGAACATGACAAATGTAAACCGAATTCCCTTTATTCTTGAGACAGCTGCTGCTTGTGCATATCCTTAGCATGCTCATCTAATACTCATTGGTTTTAATTGCGTATCCTACATGGATCATTTTGCGGCATACACACGCACGCCGTGTGTACACACACGGCAGTGATTCAATTATCGGTACCACTGTGAGGCTGTCTTGTTGACGAGCTTGCTGTCAGACCTCTTGGGTGCCGAGAACAGAGAACTGCTCCGGTGGCACGAGGCGAGACTGTGTCCTCGGGGCTCGCCACCGTCCCAAGGATAGGATTAGAAGCAGTTCATGCCCGTGAACCCGAAACCGCTGGCTCTTGTCTCTCAGCGTTAATCTCGTGGCACGGCAAACTCTCCCAAGCTGCTGACAACTCTTTGGTAGGAGCCGGCCGAGGGACAGTTACGTCTGAACATAGTTAAATCAAGGGATTCCCACATTCGGAACAGATCGTCTTACAAAACACAAGCATGATGGTTGGATTTGATAAAGCATGGTTTCCCAAAACAGCTCGACAAAACGTAGTTTTATTTGCATCCTCCTTGTATCATTACTGGTTTTACTCAAGGCTTTCCAAAGAACGTCACCTGTTTAGTGGCTTAACTAAAATAGCATATTCATATCATAACTTGACACCATTAGCCTCTGCTTTCCCATGCTCATCAGTGCACGTGATTGACAGTTTATGATGATTTGTGAATCAACTGCTTCGCATAAGTCGTCTCGCTCCTTTCGTATGCAGCTGTGCGGTGGTGGTGGTGCGGCGTTCGGCTGGTTTTGACACTTGGTTGCCAGAGTCGCCTGGGATTGGTGGCTTTCTTCAAGATGTTGGTTGCTTCCAGAGTGCCAGCGATGGAAACTGGAGTATTTTCACAGTATGAATCAGAAGTGAAAAGTGAAAGGTGAAATGACAAGTGCATGAAAGTGAACAGTGCACCATACGTTTTTATGCACAAAAAGTGCCCTCCTGTGCACTTTCTTCTCTACAAATGTATTGTCAGGAAATATTTTACTTGGGATCACGCCATTACACACACAATGCTTGTCCTTGGGGTTCGGAAGTGGAAGGCAGTTAGTTAACGCCTGGTGTCACAAGTTGTTTTGTCGTGGGCAGCGGGATCCGTTGAAGCCTTCAAAGAGGCTGTTCCTCCGGAATGTTGGTACTGCGTGTCGGCTGTTGGTGTCGGGTCACAACAATGGCACTGCGCCAGCCAGCTCTATAGGGGGGTGGGGGGGTGTCCTCCTTGCTTTTCTCCGAACGTGACATATTGATGAGAATCACTGAGAACTGATTTGTCTCCTTGCTTTTACTCCAGGTGATCATCAGCCGGATATAGCAAACATTTTCACCGAGCATGGCATTAGCCAAGTGATTGTCTAATACTCCATATTGTGAGACATGCATGGTGAACTCTCTCTCTCTCTCTCTCTCTCTCTTTCGCCCTCTCTCTCGCTCTCTCGCTCTCTCGCTCTCTCGCTCTCTCGCTCTCTCGCTCTCTCGCTCTCTCGCTCTCTCGCTCTCTCGCTCTCTCGCTCTCTCGCTCTCTCGCTCTCTCTCGCCTCTCGCTCTCTCGCTCTCTCGCTCTCTCGCTCTCTCGCTCTCTCGCTCTCGCCTCTCGCTCTCTCTCTCTCTCTCTCTCTCTCTCTCTCTCTCTCTCTCTCTCTCTCTCTCTCTCTCTCTCTCTCTCTCTCTCTCTCTCTCTCTCTCTGCTCACTTTTCCCACTCCTCCCCTAGAATGAGGCCACAGATGATCACAGCATCCTCCCACCCACTAGGAACCGGTCTCGCATCCCTAGATGGTGCGGGCACCCCCTTTAAGAACAACTGCCCTATAACGCATGTAGGCATTCGTGATGGAAATTCCGTACATGTAGTAAAATCAGTGCAAATATTGGGGGCATAATCCCTCAGCCTGACGTTTTGGGATATCCATCTCCATATCCTCCTCTTCGTTGCGGATCTCGTGCTTTGTTCCATGGCACCCTAGGACAAAACTGATAAATCAATGGGACATTGCATTGCTACCGTATTATGTTTATTTTTATAAAGACAACATATTTATCACTGGTACCATTGAATGTGCATTGATACCGTTCCCCTCCCCACCAAAAGATCCCGGGGGTCTCTGTCTCCACCTCTGCCCCTGTCTCACTCTCACTCTCAGAGCGAGGCCGGCGATCGCACGTACTTGGGAACGGCGATCACCTCGCTGGGAACAGCGCTCTGGAGGGCCGATGAGCGGTACTTGTCGTCTTTGCCCGTGATCAGATCCTCAATCTCAGAGGCACGGAGCAGCGACACACTCGATGCCAGAATGTGCTGGCTGAGTCCTGCCACACAGATGTTCAATGCTACAGTAATGACACATAGATGCCACGCGTCACATTTATATCAGAGACGTCACACGTAGTCCTCCTTCACATTTCTACCACACATATACACGCTATAGTTATGTCCTACCGATGTCACACATAATTCCTGTCATTCAGACGACATATCACAATCCTGACACACCACACACATCACAGTGTTGCCACACAAACATCACATTCACAATTATCCACACAGGAGGTAGATGGGGAATTAGTGGTTGATGATTGTGATATTGTGGAATCCCTAAGCAAGCAATTCTCATCAGTCTTTACTAAAGAGAATTCTGGTAGAATAGAAACACCTGAATCTTATGCCATGACAAGTGATAGGTTCGAGGATGTTACAATAACTACAGAAGCTGTAGAAAAGCAGTTGCAGAATATACAACCTAATAAAGCTTCTGGACCAGATGACATATATGCTAGGGTCTTAATAGAGTGTGCTAAAGCTTTGGCAGTTCCCCTAAGTAAAATTTTCAGGCGATCTATGGAATATTCTGAAGTGCCTGAAGATTGGAGAAATGCAAATGTAGTACCAATCTTCAAAAAGGGAAGTATGAAGTGTGTAGGAAACTACAGGCCAGTCAGTTTAACCTCAATAGTTTGCAAGGTACTATAAAATCTGGTTAAACAGAATGTTTAGATTCATCTTGATAGGCACAACCTTTTAAGGGATACTCAACATGGATTTCGATCTCGAAGGTCTTGCTTAACTAACCTTTTGAAGTTCATGGAGTATGTTGCTAAAGAAGTAGACAGTCAAAGCAGGATGGATCGTTGTGTACTTGGACTTTAGCAAAGCTTGTGATAAAGTTCCACATGGGAGGCTAATTCATCAACTATAGCAACATGGGATTGTTGGAAAAGTTATAGGTTGGATTGAAGCATGGTTGAGGGGAAGGAAACAAAGGGTAATGTTAAATGGATGTAAATCTGATTGGAAGGATGTTCTGAGTGGAGTACCACAGGGCTCTGTTCTAGGGCCACTTCTCTTTATCATCTTTGTGAATAACATTGAGGTAGGGCTGAGGAATAGAGTGTTCAAATTTGCTGATGACATCAAGCTGGTAGGAGTGGCAAACAGTTGTGATCAATCTAGAAATATTCAACTAGACTTGGAGGACCTAAAAAAGTGGGCTGATCAATGGCAGATGTCTTTCAACTATGACAAGTGTAAGGTTATGCATCTGGGGTCTGGAGGTGAGACTTTAAGATATACAATGGGAGGGAGGGAACTGGATGTTATTGAAGAGGAAAGGGACTTAGGTGTGTTGGTTTCAAGAGACCTTAAAGCAGAAAAACAATGTAGCTCAGCTAGGAACAGGGCACTCAGAATGCTGGGACTCATTAATAGAAGTGTGATATATAAGAGCAAGGAAGTCATGAAAAACTGTACTTAGCATATGTGCGACCCCACTTGGAATATTCTGTACAAACATGGAGCCCCTACCTAGAAAAAGATATAGACATGTTAGAAAGAGTGCAGCGCAAAGCAACCAGACTCATCAGTGGAATAGGTAACTTAGAATATGGAGAAAGGCTTGTGGCATTGGATATGCACTCACTCAGGTATAGGAGATTAAGAGGGGGACATGATTGAAATGTACAAAATTGTTAAAGGACTAGATCAGGTCAATTTGAATGGTGCTCTTCAGTTTAGAGTATAACATCGGGGTCATCAATTCAGGTTAGACAAGTTGAGGTGTAGGGCAGTAAAGCGACAACAGGTATTCAGGCAAAGGGTGGTTGATCAGTGGAATGGGCTACCTGCTGATGTTGTGGGGAGTTCCTCATTGAATGTATTTAAATGTAGGGTGGACAATTTTTTTAGACAGGAAAACCTTGTTTTTGAGTTCTAATTTGTGATGGATGGGGTGAGATTTATGTTACGTAAGTGTGCACGGCGCAGACCCCTTTAAGCAGGCATGGATGCAGTTGGAAAATTATTGATAAGGCATTCAATCCACATGTGTTAAGACAGATCAAGGGAATAGGGCTGGATAGCTAGTGTAGATAGGCATTGATAGGTGTGTGGGATATTGGAGGACTGGTTTCTTCAGGATGTGGGATGGTTGGGGTGCGTCTTTTTATCAGGCTTATGGTATCTTCCATTTACAGACTTAACTGGATGGGCCTTTGGGTCTCTCATTAAGTCTAAATGCTTTATAACTTTATATAGGGTGTACCTAGCAATGGATTCAGCACCTTCCTTCGGGATGTGATACTGATGAGATTGCCTATGGTAGCAAAATGGGTATGATGGGAGGAGTTTGTAATTGTTGAGTGTGTTATGCAATAGCAAGTGAATGGTGCTAGATAGGCTGGGATATATAGCTCCCTAGGAACTTAATGAGACAAGGGATTGATTGGGGTGAGAGTATGTACATTTCTAGTAGATTTTCTGGATAGGCTTAACCCAGATGGGCCCCTGTGGCTCTTATTAAGCCTTAACACTTTATGACTTATGACTGTATGACTTTATGACGTTGCATATCACTACTGCTACACAGATGTAATGCGACACACAGTCCTGCCACACGACAGATATTACAGTTCAAACTGTCATAAAAATATCAAGGGCACCAGACATCTAACATACATTGCAGTGCGTTCGCCATTGCAGTCACATAACAGTTTACATCAGTTATCGCATAGCGCACGGGCATGGGCAAGCAGCACTATACGAAGTCCGTCCATACCCCGCTTGCCTGATAGAACACAGCAGGACATTGGCGCCTGGTTGTTGATACTCATGGGAAGATATTCAATTGAATTTCTAGCATAAAATCATAGTATGGTCACTTACCCATGTCGACCAACTTCTTTCTTTCTTCAACTGTTATGTACTTCCGGAAGAGTGCCGGAAATTTCTTATACAGGGAACCACGGAAAAGTCTCAGATAATTGCCGACCTGGAAATGAAGCCATATGTCGGTATCGAATGTACTGATCTGGGTCCTGGGGCTAAAAAATGGTGGTAAGCACATGCCTTTCTCAACTCGGCATTAAGAACTCCAGATAATTATTTATCCACCAAGCTAATCACAGTAAGTTTCAACGCCACAAAATCCTTCCGAACGACATTTCTCTAGCCCACTTCAGCAGAATGGACGTTTTCCGATGTGTCTGGTGGGAAGACGATTCCTCCATCTTACCAGGCCAGATAAGCAACGAAAAGTAAAATCGACATACTCAGATATATTTTGAAGAACTCCATTTCCAATAACTCGTACTGACTTTCGGTAACTTGTTGCTTAACACACCGCTGCTTTCCATTTCGAAATAGTTCGCCATGATACCACCACGACACATCAACTGGTATGGCTTTATACCGACCATTCGTATGTGAATTCGATAGTGGAACATACCAGTTCCCTGGGCGAAACGGTTAGAACACAACCTCCCATTCAGGTCATACGGCGAAAAAAGTTACTGGAAGAAGGTACGGAATCAAACACTTGCCAGGATGCTGGGATGACATTACAAAGATAATGGTGCGATTATCTCACCGTAATCTTCACGAAAAGCATGGAGGGCATCGTCAAGCGGCGGGATGGCTGTCCACCAGATACACAATCAGACATACCTACTAAGAAACGCAGCACACTGGAGCTCAGCTCCGGTGTGACATAATTCTCAATTTTAAGCGTCGAGGAAAGAATGTGAATACAATTATTAATTTAGACAGCTTCGAAATCCTGTGGAGCATAGTCATCGCGAAAATAGCCACCATAGTTAACAAAATCGGAACATTGGTGTAAGTTGAGGTAAGGAATCAGCTGAATGCGGTGGTGGTCGAAAGGTGCCGATTGCTGTGTATAATACACTGCAATGAATGGTATCTAGCACATGCTTACTGGTTTCGATTACACCACCATAAAAATACGAAATCCAGTTGAGCTGGTACAAAGGAGCAGTATATGCGCGTTCTTCTGTTCACCCCATAGGAGACTTGAACACCCGCTTTTAAACTTTTCAATTTAAAAAAATATATTATCTGGTAAGGACTGAATTTATGGGGACTTCAAAGCCGATATATTCGAATAATAATTGAGATGGTCGACCAGCCTGACTGGCGAACAGAATGCATTAGTAAGAAGTATAAAAATACATTGATTCCTCCTACAAATGATCATTTTGGCATTTAAATGAACTCCTTTGCTGTTTGATCTGTTAATGTGTGCTAGATTAATCCGTTTTCTGTTGCTTTGCTTGTGTGCTGTTTTACCACACAGCTCATGATCATGTGAGTACGAGTGTTATCGCCACAGCGAGCCCAGCAACACATAGATTCAACATTCTAACACCAGACCATGCAAAAAGTGGCTGTCATTCCAGCAAACACATACCAAAAATGAAGGTACTAAACAAGCAATGCTAGATGTCAAGCACATCAAGATATTCACTAAAGTAGCACGAAATAGCCAGTTAGCCACATATATATTTGAACAAGGCATATATATATATATATATATATATGCCTTGTTCGAATGTGGCTAACTGGCTATTTCGTGCTACTTTAGTGAATATCTTGATGTGCTTGACATATATATATATATATATATATATATATATATATATATATGAATGAGGATAGATGATGAAAACAAACAAATTATGTGTAGATGACTTTAATTTTAGACTGTGAGAAAGCACATATAAACAGCACAGCACACACACACACACACATATATATATATATATATATATATATATATATATATATATATATATGTGAGTTATCCATGGACAAGTATGAATGAGGATGGATGCTAATTCGTGTTTATCAAGTGCTAATTCGAGATCATCTATTGCGAAGAGCCGAACACGAATTAGCACTTGATTATTACAGCAGAAAATGTGATTTGTTGCGTACTTGATATTGTCTGCAGTTGTGTTCAATGTTTTGTACTGATGAAGACCTATTGAGGTCGAAACGTTTACATTAAAGTCATCTCCACATAATTTGTTTGTTTTCATCATCCATCCCTCATTCATATATATATATATATATATATATATATATATATATATATATATATATATATATATATATATATATATTTATATATGTATATGCATAGGCATATGCATATACATATATATATATATATATATATATATATATATATATATATATATATATATATATATATATATATATATATATATATATATATACACTAACCCAGCAGCCAAGCCAGAAGGATGAAATGACATTCCATTCCGCCTATTGTTTAACCTTGAGATGACTACGGATGAAAGCGCATCTAGTGTTGTATGCTACCTTGGATGAACTTCATTGTATCCAGTGTGGCACTAAGCTGCCAGTGGTGCATTACTTCAGAAAGTAGACCAATTGTGCACATGTATGTCTAGTTAGCATCGTATTCGTCATTAGCGACGAGTTTCAACTTCGCATAAACTGCCAGCATAGCTGCTTCTGCATGGGGCCAAACATGGTCAGTGTAGCTCCATTGTCTGTTGGATTTCTCCTCTTAATCTGCAAGGTAAGGTTAGCATGGAGACGGTGCAGATTGATGCCAACAAACGTCGAAGAATGTTGCATGGGAACAGATCATGTGTCAAAAAGAACACCATGGGATAGAAAATATAAAATACATCACATCATTCAAGGAGATAGAATTTGGATCTGCCATGTAAGGAAATGGGTAAATGCATACATTAGGCAATGAGATGAAACGAAGTCTGGGTCATCAACAGCACAATTCATTGAAACATATATAACTGAAGCAAAATATTATTAAATGCACTGTTGACAATTGGGAGAAAATACTACTCACTGCTTTCTCACAGTCTTACCTCCGATCCAATGCAGTAAAATTCTCCACCTTCTTCCAATTGGAAGCTGATTGGCTTATCTCCATATGTTTTCAGCGACATAGCTGATGAAATTGACTCAATCACTTTGTCCAATAGAAAACCAGATGTGAATGTGTCAAAAGCTGTCAGTCTCAATGGAATATCTTCACATCACACAGATGTTTGTTCATAAGACCTGAAAAGCTAGGAAGCTGGGATGTTAACGATATGCCAGGATTCCTGACAATACATGTCAAGAACATGCAATGATTGCCTCAACATACCCTTCATCACTTCCTCAGATGTCTATGGTAGCTACATATCGAAGCATGCTAATCAATACAATATTCTGAGTTTTAATGAAACTATCTGCACCAGCATATCGAGTCCTATTCGTTCGATCTCGCATAGCCCACGCATGATCGAGCAACACCGTGAGTCACGCATAACACATGCGTGACTCACGGTGTTGCTTGTAGCTGCCAATGAAAGAGCTACCGCCAAAAGTTACCGTGTGGTTACCGACAGCACCCAACACAGAATGGACTCAGTACATGCACACCTTTCAGGCCGAGGTGATGCAGCGTGTTAAATCCCAAAATTTCAGCATAAGAAGGTGGAATACTTCACGGACAGATACGCCATCAAATACAAAGCCAAGAACATCAGAAACATCAGTCTTCACAAGGAAAACTTAAAGTCGCATTGCGAGTGGCACTCCTTCGCGACCTGCCACATCAAATGACGAGATTGGCGAGGCAGTGCAGCGGCAAACGGCCGAATCGAACAAAATCTTACACAGGTCATGTTTCAGTTCTGCTCGACGTCCATACCGGGTGAGTGCACACACATATTGTTGACTATCTTAATGGCCAACATGTGCTATTTTGCTATGAGGCAGAGGATGTGTATCAAATATATGTAATTATAAGACTGGGCGTATAATTTTCCACTTATGTACTCATACATCGTGAGAGGCCCCAGTGGCATAATTGACTGAAGTCTCTGTACCACTAATTACTTTCTGCACCTCGTTATATAATGGCAAATAGAACTGCTACAGATGTTCTTTCATTATTGGCATATATGTTTGCAAAGTTACTGTAATAAACTTTCACACCAGCGAGGGATGGAACTTTCTCAAAATGAGTATGTGTGGGGTGGAAAAATTAATTGTCATCCCCTCATTTCCAATCAATGCCATAACTCCATGCCACACTTAAGCATCATTGGGGCTAGGGTGGCCAACTGCTCTGGCAAAAGTGCAGACAGTTCCATCCCTGCCACCAATGCACAGGCTAGGGTGAACTAACTGTTGTAATTACTTCCCTCTTCCCACCATTGAAATTGGAAACTGATATTTGCGAAAAATAGCAGTATAGTTTGCTTGACACATGATACATCACAATAATAAGACCATTTACTATCAATCTTTTTCAAACATAACTGCAGTTCTGGTTTAAATTTAGTTATTGCATCCTTCCACCAGGAATCGAGTTCATTTACATCAAACAAAAGACATCGACCCAACAGATACCACACTCACCAAGCAATTCTAGTCAGCTACCAGAACATTGAAACGTACCAGGAGCTACCACTCGTTCAGGCCAAGAAACCTGACAAGTGTAGCTGTTTAGCACATAAGAAAGTTCATCATACAACAGTGATAAAGGATTCTTGAAATGGGGTGGAATGTACACTTCTTGAGCCCTGAAACAGCATACTTTCCAGAGAAATATCGACATTGTGCTTCTTGATGTCTCCAACTCTAACTCCATCTCCAACAGTGAGGTCTTCACACCTCTATCTCTAGCAGCATCCCTCCTATAGGTAGCATGCTGATGTTCACCATAATGTATCTGGGATCATTATACACTGATATCCTGTAGCACAATTCTGATAAAGGGATTACCTATGATTTACTATGTTGCACGATACGAGGCTAGAGCATAGGTATTTGTATCATTATAGTTGATATATGCATCCTCAAATTAAGTACCTCTCAAAACACACAAAATGGGTCCAGTCATATGTATGCCATTGGCTCAGAATTGAGTTTCAAAGAACCTGACAAGTATTTTTGGTACATTATTTCCACATCAAATTTTGACATGCTGCTGTATTCATTTCAGCATCTCACCTCGAGAAACTGTTGTTTAAACATTGTTATACAAGATTAGTAACCCTTTCCCAATTGGAAAAAGGCATCAAAAGAAAAGTACAAGCTGAGCTTAGACGGCCCAAGCCATCTCTCTGACATGGGCTAACTGATCTCCCTGAATTCTGCCACTAAGCGGTTGCTGTGACAAACCCACAACCCATATTTACCAATTGCTT